>SZWC01004206.1:68145-78937 GCA_023375785.1 Penium margaritaceum
CACAGTTCAGTCAGTCCCCTCGGGCTCGCGCTCTGCACGCAGCTTTGCGAGTCGTCCGGTACGTGGTCTCCACACCGTATCACGGTCTCTGCTTTCGGAGACAGTGCTCGGTTGTGGTAGATGGCTACACCGACAGCGACTGGGCATGGAGTCCTGATGGACGCAGCCGCACGGGTTACGCGTTCCTCCTTGGTGGCACCGCTGTGTCTTGGCGCAGCGGCAAGCAGGGGTGCATTGCTCGCAGCTCCTCAGAGGCTGAGTATGTTGCTCTAGGCTTTGGCGCCGTTGAGGCGGTGTGGCTGCAGCGGTTGTTCCAGTGCTTGGGTCAGTCCGTGCCTACCATCATCCTCCGATGCGACAACCAGAGTGCTCTCGCGATCGCTGAGAACTCTGGTGTGTTCCACGCACGCACGAAGTACATCGCTGTCGAGTATCATTTCGTGCGCGATCTGGTGGAGCGGCAATTGATCTCCATCGTCTGGGTGGGCACAGACTTGCAGCGTGCTGACTTCCAGACCAAGGCACTGGCACATGGGAAGTTCCTCGGGGCTGTTCGTTCCGTCGGATTGCGACCCCTGTCCGAGAGTGGGTGATTGTCCGGGTCCCTGTTGAACACTCTGTGTTGCACCGGCACGCGTTCTGCACGTGTATGGACATGCGTACCATCAGGTCATGGGGGAGTGTTGTGATGTTGTCAGTCATACACAGTTGTATAGTTGGTTGTGACCACTCGGCCGTGTCCATGCTCGTGCAGATCCTTGAGGCGAACCCAGATGGAGACAGAGTTCCCTGAGGTGATGCTCCACCCGCTGGAGGCAGTCTGGCAGCCTACCCAGTGTACCAGAGGGCTCCCACAGCCCACGGACTACGTTTGGAGGTCTTCAGGATTTTCTCGGTGGACAGCCCTGCCAGGCTGATTTACATGTTTGTTTTCTTAAACTCTCCGGCTGTTCCTGGACGTAGGCGTGTGACCAGTCGTTGTGTCTGTCTTTTTGTCGTGCATCCGTAGGATCAGACGGCGCTCCGTTTGCATGCTTGTGCGCGGAATTATGGCCAAAACAGTGGTTTTGGGCCGGTTCAGGTTTGGCAGGCACCGCCGTGTGCGCCACCCGCCGTGAGCCACGGCAGCTGTTTATGCTGTGGACCTGTCATTTGTTATCTCTCTCTGCATTTACTTCAGTTGAAGCTTGAGATACAAGTGCACGTGTCTCTCCCTACCCTTGCTGTCCCTTGCATGACCTGTGTGTCAACCAGCCAGACTTGTGCTATCAGGCTAGCAAGCAGAAAGGCTAGGAAGCTTCCTAGAATCTTCTCACCTGTACAGTTAACTGTGACCACTCGGCCGTGTCCACACTCGTGCAGATCCCTGAAGCGGGCGGCCCTGGTGGCACCGGCTCGACGATAGGCGGCGGACTACCAGCTTGGAGCTGACTGACCACTACACCAGAGCCCCAGATGCCACCGGGACTCTCTGCTGTGTCTTCTACATCTTGCAGCGTCTTTCGGCAGACTGGCCATGAGGCCTATTTGCATGTTTTTGCATTGTATGCTCACTGTCTGTCGATGGATGCATGCATGTGACCAGTCGTAGCGTCCGTCTTTTGATTCTACACGTCTAGGTTCAGACGGCGTAGCATTCTGACATGTGTGCGCAGAGTAACGGCCAAAACAGTGGTTTTGGGCCGGTTTTAGGACAGCTCTTGGACTGCCGCGTGCGACACCCTCCGTGCGCCGCAGCAGGTATTTATGCCTTGGACCTGTCATTTGTTGTTTCTCTGTGCATATGCTATATTGAAGCATTCTGACACTTCGCCTTGTGTCTCCTAGCCAAACCCGTGCCGTAGTGTGTACGGCCTGTGACTGTCGACACCGTCTGATCAGGCACTGACGCCTAGTCAGCGGATGCGTTGCTAGGAAGCTTCCACGCATTTTCTCGTCATTAACTGTTCATCAGCCGGATTCACCATAGCACCTTCTTCCATGTCAGGTCAGAAACACATGTTGTGATCTAGCATGAATGAAGGGGTGGGAGGCTGGCTGATTTTGTTGTAGAGGCTAGGAAGATGGTTGCCTTTGTCATGCATAGTGGGCGGATGGTTGCTTTTCTTCCAAACCACGGGTGGGTTGTTGCTTTCATTTCAAACGATGGGTGGATGAGAGTCACACTTTGCGTTTTATGGGTGCTCAAGTTATTTGACTGTCTGTCTTAACGGTCTAGGTATAGCTTTCTGAATGACGCGGGTATCTCAGACTTTAGTTCACGCTTTCCATGGATACTCCGCCTGTTTCGCCCATTTTATTTCTCCACGAGTCGTCTGTACAAGATGATATCCTAAGATACCTGCTCAGTGAGTGTGGACTAGCTGTCCTCTCTCCCGCATGTGAGGCGGCAAGCTATGGCGTCGGGAAACAGTCCGACTCCCGGCCCTGCGCCTATCCGAGACACCTCTCGGTTATTCAAGCTCTTGAACCCGGAACTTTACGTGAAGCCCAACGCCGTGGTGGGGCTCATTGGCACGGCCGTGTTCGTCGTCGGCATATCTTCCCTGCTCTGGCAAAAGCACGCCCTGACGTCGGAGAAGCGGAGAAAGGAGGCAGAGGAGGAATCGGCCAAGCGAGCGGCCGGCACGAGGCTGTCGTCGGATGACTGAATCGTCTCCAATCGGCGATCCACGTGCGCCTCGTGCTGACCTGTGCCTCAATGGCAAAGGCTTTTGTCTGGTTCGTGCCGATGGTGCTCCATTGCACCTGCTCCTGAAATCTGCCCTCGTCTTGCTTTCGTGCGGAGCATCTCCCCCCCCCCCCCCCCCCCCCCCCCCCCCCCCACTGTCCCTTGCCCCATTTTCCTCATCTCTCACTCGTTCCGGCTGAGCTCTTCAGTTTCCATGATCCTTTCCTTTTCCATGCTGTCCACTTTGATGTTTCTGATGTGCAATTGATTCTTGTAATCCCCCATCACGTCATTGATCTTTAGGCCACGTCATTGATGTTTAGGCTTCGTCAGAGTGTCTAACAGCAAGAACTGCTGGAGTGACTTTTTACCAGTCCAACAACCTGTGCTATCTTCGACGAGGAATTCTCATGAGAGAGAGCACAGGGCCATCTGCTGCCCCCACTGTGTCACGCCTATTCTGGTGATAGCAACGAAGCGGGGTTGCATCAAGTTTGTTGCTGCTGGTGCCACTGCCACAGAAACGACTGTGACCCTTGCAGACCTCTAGAACATCGAAAGAGTGCGCGAGGGTGGCAGCTGCTTCCGCTGATTCACCCCCCCCATCGCCCCCCTCTTTGCTGGATGTGCTACCCACTTGTGTGGCAGGGGAATGTTTGTGGTATTCTGCACGCAATGAAACTTGTCAAACTCAGTTGGCAGACAGAGTTGCCGATCAACGTTGCATCCTTTCACTTGTTAGCATGTTGTGTTCTTTCACCAACTGTTACCTCCCTTCACTCTCCGGAATGCCGCAGCCTTTCACTTCCTTTATGGGTTACGAGTCGTGTAAGCAGAACGAGCAGCACCAAATTCTGAGTAGGGGAAATAATTGTCCAGGGGACTCCTCGTTACGCTATGCCAAGGAGTTGGAGAACCTCACACAATGGGTCCTGAGAAAAATCCTTCATTTCAACGATGACAAGTCTTGACATGTTGGAGCCTTGGATGAACAGGTTTGCAGAATAACTCTACTGGCTACTCATACTATGCATGGTGTCTTGAGATGCAAGGGGAGGGCATGGAGCCAAGGGCTCTACATGTTCTCTTTGCAACTCAAACAAAGAACATGCAGCTCAGCTTGCACTGGCGTGCACATAAATTTTGCCTGTGTCAAGAGTGAGGAACTCCAAGCCCTAGCTTGAACAGAGATCACCCATCCTTTGGAGCATGTGGTAGCCAAGACCACCCAAGTGGTCATTCGTTTGAAGCACCTTGACATTTGACGCTGCAACCAACGTGAACATGACCAAGATGATGGTCCGGGGTGAGGATGCGCTCACCACATAAACATGCAAAGACATGCACAAGGGAAGAGCAAACAAAAGCTTACGAAGAGGAGATGATGGGCTCAGAGAACAATAACTTCATTAGAAGACGATGACATGCATGATAACATGATAGGACAGCCAGTGTTGGTTGTGACCATCGGACGCGCAAGGGACCTCTTGACTCCATCCATTCGCACACACCATCACCACAGTTGACTAAATTGACATGAAGCTCGAGGCACACACGTTGCGGGCCACACATCATTGGCGTCTCAGCTAGATGGAAGATTGGCGCGATCCAAGTCATGCTCATTTGTATCAGAGAGCATATTTGTTGTTATCAGCGTGTAGGGACTAGCTTTCACTTGGTTGCAACATGAGAGAGATGCATGCATCCACATACACTCGTGGTCGACTTGCTGTTAATTGGACATAAATTAGGGCATGCAGGCCCATGCAAACATGAAAATGAGCTGTGTGTGTGAGTGCATTGCAAGACGGTAAAAATTTCGCAAAGTCTGGAACACATAATATGAAAGAACAAGGAGAGAGAACAAATGAGCCCCTATCGGGCTTGTGTAGGGGCACCGGCAGCTAGCCGCACCGGGCCTCGTCACCCCCGTTGTGTAGTTGCTAGGAACATTCTTCTTTAGCTGGTCCTAGTGTGGCAGGAGCTGAGTGTGCAAGCAGCTCAAACGAGCGGGACAAGCCATGGATGCGGCAAGTAAGTTGCAACACTTGCACTTCAACTCAAGACAAGAGAGAGGAGGGGGAGCGAGCGAGCCTAGTACCGGTGAGCACGCACTCACCTCGAGCACGACGCTCGAGTGAGCTAGTGCCGCCACCCGGGGGTCGAGCCCGACCACTCGGAATTAACCGAGGGCGGCTTCTCACCGTGGCACGGCCAAAACCGGCACGGTGGCCCCCTAGGGATCAGCACCCGGGAAAATACAGCTCCCCCATCACATTCAAGTCAGAAGAACATGATGCAGGGCACGGCAGTGAGAACGTACGGGCCCTAGCATACACCGCATCACAGGCAGTCATAGAGCATTATGGAGAGTCATTCAATGGTTGCATCTGTGCCAGAGAGCCCTCCTGGGTCCAGCAGAAGCTTGAGGGCGTCGACGGCTCCAGTCATGATAGGCACGTCATACATCTCCCCAGGTGGCACCATTGTCACTCAATCTGTACATGAGTGTGTGAAGAGTGTGTGAGGCAAGAGGGCATAGAGTTGTGAGTGGCCAACGAACTTCAACACTCCCCCATGACCCGCAGACAAGCAACCCACACACACAGAGGAAAAACAGGAACGTGAGTACAAGAGACGAGAAGGGGGAAACACCAACGATCATCCTGGATCATGTGGACTGATGAGACCCACGGAGTGAACAGCACTCTTGAAGACATTACGATTGAGGGCCTTTGTGAGAAAGTCAGCTCTCTGTGACCGTGTATCCACCCAAGCAACCTGGACAATGCCAGCAGCAATGCACTCACGAACAAAATGATGCTCCACATTGATGTGTTTGGTGCCTGAATGATGCATGCCACTGTTCTCAGCAATTGCTTTCGTGCTTTGGTTATCACAGCGCAGGGTGATGCAACGGATGGGAACACGTAACTGCTGCAGCAAGCGACACAACCAGACGGCTTCACACGTGCCTGCACCCAGAGCAACATTCTCAGCCTCAGCAGTGCTGCGTGCCACGCACCCTTGTTTGCCACTTTTCCAGGAGAATGCAGTGCCACCGACCAGAAAGATGTACCCTGTGCGGCTGCGAGCATCAGAGTCGTGCGCCCAATCACTATCTGTGAAACCATCCACCACGACAGAGGGCTGTGCATGAAAAAGCAGTCCGACACGAGGGGTGGAGAGAGCGTACCGTACCACTCGCAATGCTGCCTCAAGGTGGCGCTCGCGAGGGCACTGTGAGAACTGGGACAAGAAGTTCACGGCAAATGCAACATCCGCCCGCGTGGTGGTGGCAAGGTACATTAGAGAACCAATAACTCGAAGGTAGTCGGTCACATCCACCGCCTCCCCCAGCTTGGTGAGATCAAGTGACTTCAAGTGGGACTGGCCAGCGGGTGTCATGGGAGTGGAAGCAGTGGGAATGGAGGTGAGGAGTGGGGCGAAGCGCTCCCCCAGGCTACGCACATACGCAGCCTGATGCACATGCAAGACGCGACGTGCACGATCACGTTCTAATTCCATCCCTAGGAAGACACGGGCTGGACCAAGGTCCTTCATCTTGTATGCTGATTGGAGCAGAGATTTGGCGGCAGCCACAGACGCAACATCGGGAGAGGCAATGAGAAGGTCGTCCACATAGACAAGAATAGCAACAAGCGGCTTGGTAGGGAGACCAAGGAAGAGGGCCGGATCCACAGTACTCCGCTTGTAACCCCCTTTTTCAAGGGTGGCTGTGATCTCTTGGTTCCAACACCGTGGGGACTGTTTGAGGCCATAGAGGGCCTTGCGCAAGCGCCATACCCGGTTCGTGCCATCAGAGAAGCCAGGCGGCTGGACCATGTAGATTTCCTCATCCAACTTACCATGCAGGAAAGCATTGTTGACGTCCATCTGCTCAAGCTCCCAGTCATGCTGAGCAACTAGGCTGAGCAGGGCTCTGGCAGTGGTGTAACGGTCGACTGGGGCAAAGGTCTCGTCAAAGTCGACACCAGGGATCTGAGAGAACCCTTTGGCCGTGAGGCGAGCCTTGTACCGTTCGACTGAGTTGTCTGGGTTCAGCTTGCGACGATACACCCATTTGGCAGCAACTGCCTTGCGACCGGGGGGAAGATCAACGAGCGCATACACCCCATGCTCAAACAGGGCGTCAAGTTCGGCCTTCATCGCTTGCTCCCACAACGGGGAGTCAGTGGCGATGCGTGCTGCCTGAACAGTCTGGGGTTCAGGAGGAAGGGGAGAGAGGCCGGCGGCTGCAAAGCATGAGGCAACGTACCCGGCTACAGAGGAGGTCACGGCGGAGTGAAAATCATGTTCAACAAGTGAATAGCCAAGTGTTTTGCTGGGATGGACAACAGAAGTGGCAGTGGACAGGCCAGTGGTGGTGAAACCAAGAGCACGAAGGCCAGGGTCACCAGAGACGACAGGTTGAGACTGGGTGGGAAGAGCCCAAAGGCGGCCACAGCGCGTGTAGGGTGAGACTAAGGGAATGGGCGGAGCGCGCGCAGAAGGAGCAGCAGTACCAGTTACATCAGGCGGAGAAGATGACACAGGAGGAGACTCCGAGGGGACAGGGTGAGGCGGCGAGACGGCGCCAAGGGTGGCATCAGAGGAGGAGGCAGCAGGGGAGACTGAGCCGGTAGGGGAGCCTGACCCAGTAGTGGAGCCTGAGCCTGAGCCGGTAGGGGAGCCTGAGCCTGAGCCAGTAGGGGAGCCTGAGCCTGAGCCCGTGGACGGTGAGGAGACCAGGGAAGGGAACACGGGCAGCGGAGAGCCCTGGTCAGCAGAGGAGGGGACAGAGGGGACAGAGGGACGCACCGAGGGGGAAAGAGCAGGCCCTGAGGGCAAAGAATCACCACCCCCACCCCGAAGAGGCGGAGAGAGGGACCCACCAAAGCGGGGAGCGTCACGCTCGAACAGATGTTCAAAAAACAGAGCATCGCGAGATTCAACGACACGACAGCGGGAAGGGTCCCAGAAGCGCCAGGCTTTGGAGTAGGGTGAGACACCAAGGAAGATGCAAAGGCGACCACGAGGGGACAACTTACCACTCCGTTGGTCGGAGGGGATCCAGACGGAGGCAAGGCACCCCCAAACGCGGGCAAGACGAAGGTCAGCACGTCGGCCAGTCCATCGCTCAAAGGGGGTGAGAGTGTGAGGAAGGGGTCCATGCGGGATGCGATTCCAGACCCAAGTCATGTAAGACATCGCCTCGAAGGCAAAGAGAGGAGACTGACCAGAGGCAGAGAGAAGAGAGCGAACACCGTCAGCAAGAGTGCGGTTCCAGCGTTCAGAGACACCGTTTTGCTGGGGTGTGTACGGCGCAGTGGACTCAAGTCGGACACCACGAGACTCAAGAAAGCAGCAAGTGAGACCGATCTTCCTCACCGCTCCGTGATCCTGGTCCGCACTCCTCGCGGCCATAGTTTACCGCGAGCCATGCATCACCACCGCCATTCTTTCGGCTGCCACCGTTCTCATTTTCCGCACTCTGCAGCAGCCATCTTAGCTGCATCACCTCCTCTCGGTTGTGGCGGGTCTCCACCTCTCGGAGTCTCTACCTCTCGGAGCTGAGTGTGCAAGCAGCTCAAACGAGCGGGACAAGCCATGGATGCGGCAAGTAAGTTGCAACACTTGCACTTCAACTCAAGACAAGAGAGAGGAGGGGGAGCGAGCGAGCCTAGTACCGGTGAGCACGCACTCACCTCGAGCACGACGCTCGAGTGAGCTAGTGCCGCCACCCGGGGGTCGAGCCCGACCACTCGAAGTTAACCGAGGGCGGCTTCTAACCGTGGCACGGCCAAAACCGGCACGGTGGCCCCCTAGGGATCAGCACCCGGGAAAATACAGCTCCCCCATCACATGCAAGTCAGAAGAACATGATGCAGGGCACGGCAGTGAGAACGTACGGGCCCTAGCATACACCGCATCACAGGCAGTCATAGAGCATTATGGAGAGTCATTCAATGGTTGCATCTGTGCCACAGGGCCCTCCTGGGTCCAGCAGAAGCTTGAGGGCGTCGACGGCTCCAGTCATGATAGGCACGTCATACATCTCCCCAGGTGGCACCATTGTCACTCAATCTGTACATGAGTGTGTGAAGAGTGTGTGAGGCAAGAGGGCATAGAGTTGTGAGTGGCCAACGAACTTCAACACGTTGAACCCAAACGAGTCAGTGGGGAGAACACACTGCGTACACGACGATAAAAATCAACGACGGTCTCCTCTCTTGTGCTTTGTGCCGTTCCTGTACAGTTTACTGTGACCACTCGGCCGTGTCCTTACTCGTGCAGATCCCTAAGGCAGGCGGCCCTGGTGACACCGGCGCGACGACAGGCGGCGGACTACCCGCTTGGAGCTAACCGACCACTGTTCCAGAGCCCCAAATGTCACCGGGACTCCTTGCTATGCCTTCTACGTCTTGCAGACGCCTTTCGGCGGACTGGCCATGAGGCCCATTTGCATGTCTTTGCATTGTATACTCGCTGTCAGTCGATGGATGCATGCATGTGACCAGTCGCTGCGTCCGTCTTTTGATTCTGCACGTCTAGGTTTAGACGGCGTAGCATTCTGACGTGTGTGCGCAGAGTTACGGCCAAAACAGTGGTTTTGGGTCGGTTTTAGGACAGCTCTTGGACTGCCGTGTGCGACACCCGCCGTGCGCCGCGGCAGGTACTTATGCCCTGGACCTCTCAGCTGTCATTTCTCTCTGCATATGCTATATTGAAGCATTCTGACACTGTGTCTTGTGTCTCCTAGCCAAACCCTTGCCCTTGTGTGTACGAGCTGTGACTGTCGTTACCGTCTGACCAGGCACTGACGCCCGGTCAACGGCTGTGTTGTTAGGAAGCTTCTACACACTTTCTCTTGGTATCAGAGCAGTGAGACAGTTCTCACTGAGCTGCGCAGCAGAGACGCAGCAGAGCAGCAGCAGTGAGAGTCACCGCTATAGCAGAGTGTCTGGGACCTGTTGGAGACGGCCGGTCGCCGTCAACGTACTCCACCCACCACGTGAGATCGCAGCTGCAGAGGCAGCAGCAGCAGTGTGCAACGCCTCCAGAGGTGTGTGGCGGCTGCGGTGCGTGCTGCCACCCTCCCACAGCTGCAACAGCAGAGCAGTAGCAGCAGAGGCGGCGGTGGCAGTAGCGCAGCAGCAGCGCAGAAGCAGCGGCCGCAACAACAGCAGCGGCTGCAGTAGCAGCCTGGCAGCAGCGGCGGCAGCAGCAGCGCAGCAGCAGCGTCGGCAGGAGCAGCGCAGCAGCGACAGCGGCACAGCAGCAGCAGCGGCAGTCGCGGCGGCAGCAGCAGCGCAGCACTGGCAGCAGCAGCAGCGCGCGGCGGCGGCAGCCAGCAGCAGCGCGAGGCGGCGGCAGCCAGCAGCAGCTGCAGCGCGCAGCAGCAGCCTCCGCGCGCAGCAGCAGCAGTAGCAGCGCAGCCGCTGCTACTACCGCTGCACACGAAGCTATGCAGCTGCTGCTGCAGCTGACAGCACAGCTGCAGCAGCAGCTAGGCAGAAGCTGCTGCGCAGCTTCCGCGGAGCAGCCGCGCGCCACCGCAAAGCGGCTCCACACGCGGCAGAACCGTAACCAAAAAAAAGAAAGGAGGGGAATGTTGTGATGTTGTCAGTCATACACAGTTGTACAGTTGGTTGTGACCACTCGGTCGTGTCCATGCTCGTGCATATCCTTGAGGCGGACCCAGCTGGAGACAGAGTTCCCTGAGGTGATGCTCCACCCGCTGGAGGCAGCCTGGCAGCCTACCCAGTGTACCAGAGGGCTCCCACAGCCCACGGACTACGTTTGGAGGTCTTCAGGATTTTCTCGGTGGACAGCCCTGCCAGGCTGATTTACATGTTTGTTTTCTTACACTCTCCGGCTGTTCCCGGACGTAGGCATGTGACCAGTCGTTGTGTCTGTCTTTTTGTCGTGCATCCGTAGGATCAGACGGCGCTCCGTTTGGATGCTTGTGCGCAGAATTATGGCCAAAATAGTGGTTTTGGGCCGGTTCAGGTTTGACAGGCACCGCCGTGTGCGCCACCCGCCGTGAGCCACGGCGGCTATTTATGCTGTGGACCTGTCATTTGTTATCTCTCTCTGCATTTACTTCAGTTGAAGCTT
>SZWC01004206.1:122658-168974 GCA_023375785.1 Penium margaritaceum
GGGGGGGGGGAGGGGTTGATAGCTGGCAGAGGGAACGTGCGAGACGATGGGTCCATGCATGAAAGGGAGGGATCCCAATCGCCAGCACCGATGAGTTATTTAACCTATCTGACGGCTGCACGAGCTTGCCGATTGTCTTTGTGGAAAACAAGCAAGGTCGCGCAGCCGTCAGACATTCAAAAAAGCTCATTGCCTTCAGGTAATGAGGCACCGCCCAACGGCTCATTCCTAGATCGCCCCCATTTTCGGCCGACAATGTCTGAGAACAAATGCCTAGGTCGCCCCCATTCGAAAAACTTCTACCTAAGTCGCCCCCATCTTTCATTATTTTTCAAAATTACCCCCATTCTAAGAATTAGAACTACACCACCCCCATTAACGGGGGCGACCTGGCCAGAAGTTTCTGAAATTGGGGAAAAGACGTCGATAATATTTCATCCTTACTGGGTGTCCTAGCCATAATTCTCGGAGCACCAGAAGTGGGGGCGACCTCGCTATAATTTTCCGCAATGGGGGCGACATAGTCATTTTTCTCAGAATGGGGGCGTCTCAGATATTTTGCAGCGAGAATGGGGGCGACTTACAAAGTCTCCCCCCGCCGAAAGACCTCCAATTTTGATACGTGTTGGCGGGACAGCAAACGCAAGTCGAGGGTCGATCGTCGAGCAAGACATGTTAGAACGCGAAAGAGATGCCCGGTACCGCTTAACGTCCTGAATCCGCTATACCCATTTTTTGCGCCTCCGGATTTTAACATGGACATTTCTTACACGATGAACATATTGTACTCACTTTACACAAAAAGTAATTCCCTTACCCACTCTTCCCTGGTGTTATAACTATTATGCCGAACGGACCATAGATGGTGAACATGCATGAATTGTAAATGAAAACAAGATTTAGAATTTGGGACACTTTAGCAATTCATAATTAGCAGTAGGTGTACTTTGATGACAAGTGTGAAGATTATCGAACATACATGTACAAATGTTGAGTTAAAAGTGAAGCATAGTCAAGGCTGTTGGGTCAATTATCGAGCGACCCGTGCGGAGTCGCGTTGTGAGTGGTCGGATTCGAGAAGGTCCGCCGAGAACTTGGGGGTCTTCGAGAATCTATGATGAAGATGCGAGATGCATCTTTACAAATCCAGATTTGTCTCGGTGCGTTGAGAAGTCGACAAAACGTTCGTGCTACTTCTGTTTGTAGGTTTACGAGAGTGGTCCAAACTGTTGGAAGATTCAAGAATATCCACTAAGGGCGGGGCAGTTGGCCAGTTTGCCCTCGACTAGCAGAGTGAACATCGCAATCTCTGCGACACGATGGGTTGTTTGTGTACTAACACAAATGCTCACTCGGAACTGGAAACTATGTTAGAGCGCCGGTTGGGACAATGGCGTTGATGCAGCGTGGGGGCTTTCACGTTTGTTGCTTAGTCTGCTACCCCCTCGATCTGCCGCTCTAGAGTCAAAGTTTGAATGCTCTGGATTTGTTACTCAGAAACGCACGTGTTAGTGTTAGCGCTGGAAAGCAGCAAAAGCCGGAAGTGACCGATTAGCAATCAAGAATGAGCAATAATGGGAGATCCCTCCCAATTCTAACCCCCTCCCCCTTTGTTGAGCTTGTTAACTAGCTAACCAGCCAATCAGAAAATAAACCTATCTTTTGGCGGGCAGTGGCCATAAACCCCTAGTTTCAGACAATAAGCCCCATCCGCCCGTTCATCGGAACAGTAAGCCCGATGCGCCCCTCCGTCGGCACGATAAGCCCCATCCGTCCCTCCTGAACAATAAGCCCCATCCGCCCCTCCGATCAAACCAGGGCTGATGCCGGTATTACTGGTATCGCGGTATACCGTGTCTTTGTACTGCGGTGTTGTAGTACCGCGGTACGGTATTCCTTTTTCCGGCATCGGTACGGTATCAGTATTGACCTGGCAGGGTATCCCCTCTTCTGTACCGCGATATCATACCGCGGTACAGTAACGCGGTAATGAGAAAGTGAAAGATTTTTTTTGACAAGTAAGGGTAACGCGCTACAACTAAGTCAGTGTGGTAATGCGAATGAGTGTGCATTCGGACGCTCGCAACGAACAGGAAATCTACACATAAATCTACGTGTAAAGCGAGCTGCAACGTACGACTTCACCCTCGACGTTCGAAATTTCAAATTTCAAAAGGCGAAGTCCTAGGGACAGACCAAGGACATGGACGTTTGACCAAAATAAGACACTAAGAAAATACCGGGGCTTTTGGACAAACAGGTCCAAAATTCCAAGGCTGAAAATTATAGTCAAATTCAACTGTCCTTTTATTGAGCTCTAAAAGATAAGCGAATATAAGAGACTAGAGTATTCAACTAGAGTATCTCTTCATAACTTCGCCCTCCTCCCCTTCCTTCATTTCATGTCCCGTAACTTCTACTCCACCTAAACATCTCCATATCACAAGTAAATATCATGTAAAGGTGTATCATTTCTTTGTGAGTGTATGAATTTCAGTTCCAATTTCATGACATCTATTACTTGTCTCATTTTTTAAGCTTAGAGTTCATTTTTGGTGTTAGAAAAACATTAGGGCATTCAGTACCATGGTACACATTTTAGCACCGTGTACCTCGATAACTGTATAATACCGCGGTACATTAGCAATACCATTGGTAACACGGTGCCGGTACTGGTATCGGTAATGAGCTGCCACAAAATCATGATACCGCGGTATTTGTACCGTGGTACTATGGTACCGCGGTACTCGAGTACCGTGGTACTAAATAGGGCTCGGTCACCATATGCCCAGTTTTCGGAACTATATAGCTTATTCGCCCGTCGTCGTGCAAAAAAAACCCAGGTATCAACGGACCGTCGGAAATAACGCAGGTATCAACGCTGAGCGAGAAAGCAACCAGCCGCCCATGAGGTAAAAAACATTACTCTTCCGCCAACGTTGAACAGAATATACCTGAGGAACCCAGAAACGCTAAAAAAAAAGTCATGTTCTCGCCACATACCATGTAGCATTGATGCATGAGATGATTTTTGTCATTCATTATGTCTGAGATAAATGCACCATTGCAATTTTTTCCATGTCAGGTCCAAAACGCATGCTGTGATCCAGCATGAAAAAAGGGGTGGGCGGCAGGTTGATTTTGTTGCGGAGGCTGGGCGGATGGTTGCTTTTGTAATGCAAGGTGGGCGGATGGTTGCTTTTCTTCCGAACCACGGGCGGATCGTTGCTTTTCTTCCGAACGACGGGCGGATGCGAGTCACACTTTGCGTTTTATGGGTATCTGAGCTATTTCAACCTACTAAATGCCACGGTATTACAGCCTTGGTTGAAACGATAAGCCTGATGGGTCCCTCCGCCAGCACGATAAGCCTCATTCGCCCTTACCCCTCAACAATAAGCCCCATACACCCGTCGAAAATGTTGAACCCCTAATGTGAACGGTACATTGTTTATTTTCTCTTGAATAAGGGTGACCTGATAACATTAATTCACTTTTCAGAATTTTTGCACTTGATTTTGTACAAGCACGCATCATGCATGTACGCGAGTCTCACGTTTCGTACAAGCAAGCATCATGCATTACGGTACTTCGGTACTTAATAATGTTCTGTTCAGCGTACTTATTGTGCTGTTTAAACAGGGGTATGTTTTCATTCCAAACATATTACATGTACATTGGGTTTCCTTCATTCCACAGACCGTATGTCTCCATGGCCATCTAAACATCAACTGCATTATCTTCGTCACACCGAAACACCCCTTGTGCGAACCTCGGCCATGAGCTGCCAAGATTCATGCACAGGCATCCATACGTGTTGCCGAGCCGAAGAGCTCATTGGCCAGCTTAGCAAGTGGCCAGCAGGCCAATTAGTGTGCGCTGATGAACGTGACGACAGTTGTCTGTGGTGCAACTTCTACGGCACCCCATGAAGAGATGCTGTTGACATGTCGCTGTCACATCCTTGCAACCGCCGGTCGCCATGGGCATGTTGGAGGGTACCAGAAAGCATGGTGTAATATTCGTTGCCACCGGACGACACATACATGCACTAAGTTAACAGACTATATGCTCGAAGGAACGTATCAGCGGACAGTGCCTTCATCCTACGTGTCAACCTATCCTCGGATGGTCTGGCTGGAGGACTTGATGTTCTGGCAGGGTGCCTCTGAGTTTGATCCAGTCTCATTCAGTCTCGCACGGTCGTCGTTGATGCCGTCACCGCTCCACCCAACCATGTTGCTTCTGCAGTTGGCTCCCTCGTGACTCCAAGATGGTGGACGACCAAGTCGTTAAGCACACCGATAAGCCTGATGAGGAGGGTAGATGGGATGAATAGCTAAGTATTTTTTGGTCTAAATACCCTCTGTTCTGGATGGATTCCCAAGACCACGCGTGGCACGTTGCCACGCAACCAAGTCACGACGAGAACGCTCCTTGCCGAACTAAGGGTCCTGCACCGCGGTGGTACCCCGACAACACTCCTCCGGAGGATTTATCAGGCACGTTTGACGATGTCATGTTTTGGTTGACTCTGGATTGGGCAAATGACTGGTGGGCCAGGCAGTTGGACGAGGCTCACGCCCACCTACTTAAGCCCACTTGATGATGAACCACCTTGTGCTCCCAGGTCCCTCGATGTTTGGGAAGCCGGACCGGCTAGGTTTAGCACGGGGCGCCGTCACGTCCTGCCCGTCCCACATGGCCACCTCAGTAATTATTTCTTTGTGTCCATGGTGTTCCCTGTGTCCGCTTTGCTTGCAAAGAAGAAAACCTTGTAGTTGCAACACCAGTTTTGTAAACCCGCTGTTGTGAAAGGTCTTGTCCATCATGTTATGCTATTCTTTCATGGACTGGATACTCTGACGACAAACCATGTCACAGCTTGAAGAAGCTGAAGCAGATGCCGAAGGAGTCGAACGAGGGCATGTTCTTTGACAACATGGACGCCGCTCAGGCATTTGTGGAGGATTATGTGATTGACAACAACTTCGGTCTCAAGTGGGTGCAAAGTGAGCTTGCAAGATTCCACGTTACGTGCACCGAGGAAAGGTACAAGGGGTGTACCTGGCTCATCAAAGCCCGTGTTATGAGCAAGATTGGACATGAGACCATGTCCCACTATGCCAAGGGACACGTGTGTGTCCCTAGCATTGGCCGCGGCAATTGGACGAGGCAAGAGTGGTAGGTGGCTCGCAAAACTCGGAGGCCTTGCAGCGTGACCCGACAGCATCAACTGCCACCCTACGGCAGGTTCTCCACGAACGGACCGGTGTGAACGTGTCAAAAAACACTCTCTACCGCGCCAAGACACGTGCCCAAGAAATCTTGATGGACAAGAAGATGGACACGTGGAGTCTCTTTCCATCCTACATCGACGAGGTATGTAGCCACGTTTGGTTTTAAACCGTTGCACTTTGGTTGTGAAGTTCCTTTTATGTCTATTCACATGTGTACATCCACGTGATGCGTGCAGCTCAAACATGTAGACCGAGGTACACACACTATGGCGTACAAAGACAAGAACGGTGCCTTCTTGTGGGCTTTTGTCGCTCCATGTGCCGCCAGGATTGGCTTTCATCATAGTCACCAAATTTTGACCATGGTTGCAACACTTCTTAAGAATGGGCACAAGGAGGTTCTTTTGCTTGCCCAGTTTTTTTATGCCAACAACCATGCACTGCCCATGGCTTCGTCACTAGCGCCGACAGAGGATGAGAAGGGGTGGAAGTGTTTTTGTGCTCAGCTAGCACTCACATATCCCGCTGCTGCACATTCTCGCACTTGCATCATCACGAACATAGAGAAGGGGTTGGAAGAAGCGCTATAGAAGTACCTGACTAGTGCTACACACACCTATTGCGCTTTGCATTTACGCGAGAACGTGCGTATGTCCTACGGGAAAAAGGCCGCACACTGGACATGAAAGTGTGCGCATGCACTCAATGTTGAGCAATGGGAGAAGGAAACCACCCACCTGTATCAAGTGAGTACTTCTGCGCATGCATTCCTCTTTGGGAAGTAGAGGGAGGACGCGAGTGTGGTGGGGGGGGGTGTCTCTGGAGAAGTGGACATGCCTCCATTGCCCTTTGGGCAGAGGAGGCCACACCACTTCAAACGTACGTTTGAAGTGGTGTGGAATGCACGTATGGTGGCGATGACGCAAGCCTCGTCGGTCGGGAGCAAACACGTTTATCACCCGTATCCTGACTGGCCACAGTTGTGGCAGACGAGGTTGGCGTTGCTGGATCCGCCAGTTTGTTGCTAAGGACCCTTGCCCTTCTTGCCCCGCTTCTTCTTCTTCTTGCCAGCCGAGGACGCACCGGAAGACGCTACTCTTGCTAGGACGGAAATTGCTACTGAGGCAATGGTAGGAGAGGCAAGGAAATCCATATCATGGATGTGTGACTCCTGACAAGCTTCCTTGATGCAGAGGAAGAACTCGTACGCCCAGGGCATGAGGGTACCCTGGATAGCCATTGCAGTGAGGACGTCCTAGGAGTACTAGATAAAGATGTTGGAGAAGGGGTCCGTGGCACCGTGCTTGATGATTAGGAGTGCGGAGAGAGGGGGTGGCGCGGCGTCTCCAAGGCGGCGTAGGAGGTCCTCTGCGTGCTCCTAATAGGAGGTGACCGTCTCGGTCTCCCCCATGCGGAGGGAGTTGAACTCTTGGAGTAGGTAGCTAGTCTCAGCGTCACTAGAGAGGTGATGAGGGCATGTGAGTACGTACAAGGCTGCTGCTAGGTCAGGGAGTGCGCTAGTGGTGAGGTCGCCGAGGAAGGGCTCAAGGGCGAGGCGTGCGGCTGGAGGGGCGACACGGGCGAGGGGATGCACAACGCGACTGGTGTCATAGACATGGTCGACTTGGGAAGATTCGAAGAGCAGGACATAGTAGAGCCACAAGCCCTCATCCTGTGTCCAAATCCGGAAGCTGAGCTCCTAGCTCCGAAACTGGTCGCCAGCCTAAAGCGGCTGTGGCAGGTACCTGAAGTCCTTTGGCCTGCGGTCGATACAAATAATGTAGCTATTGCAAGAAGGGGGTCCTCCAACAGAGGAGGACCCCTGTTCATTCTCTGCCATGTTTCCCTCCTTGTACCCTTTTTTTTTTTTTGGTGTACTGCTGATTTCAAAAGTGACCTTAGTAATGACGCCAATCAGGGATGGCTGATGTTAGCAGCTACTACTGCGTTATCTGCAGGGTTGCTGTTATAGAAATGTTTGTTTTGTTGATGATATCAGCAGTGATATGAGCTGAGGAAGACTGACATCAGTAGCGGTTGCTGCTGTTATTGCTGGTCTACTCTTGCAACCGTTGCTATTGTTGCTACGGCTGTTGTGCCAGTAGTGGCTGTTGTTGCCGTTGCACTTGCTGCTGCTGCTGCGGCTGCTGTTGAAGCAGCAGCGGTTACTGTTGTTGTTTCTGGTGCTTTAGCCGCTACTGTAGCTACTGCTGCTCATGCGACTGTTGTTGCAGCAGCACTCGCTGCTGGAGCAACTATCGCTACGTGTTGTCGAGTGGGGGATTTTCTTTGGTGTTCCCCTCCCCTTCTTTTTTCCTTCGCTTGTCACAATGAGGTTTTTGCTCACTGTGAGCAGTGAGCTATGAGCAGCGTACTAGCTGCTCGCTTCTTGCAGCTCACTACTTGATGCGAGCAGCGAGTTTGCTGCTTGGAGCTTGCTACTCGCAGCGAGCTGCGAGCAGCTGCAGCCGTTGCTGCTGTTGGCAGCTACTACAACTGCTGCTGCTAGCTGCTGCCGGCCGCTGCTGCCTGTTGCTTGCCACTACTACTGCTGCTGCCGGGTGCTACTATTGCTCGCTGTTGTTGCTATTGCTGGTGATGCGGGCTGTCGCTGCCGCTGTTGTGAGCTGCTACTGCTGGCGACTGTTGTTGCTTACGGCTACGGGCTGTTCCTGCTGCTGGCTGCAGCTGTTGCACACCGCTGTTGTTGGCTGCTGCTGCCACTGCATGCCGCTGCTGCAAGCTGCTGTTGCTGCTGCAGGCTACTACTACTGCATGCCACTGCTGCCAATCACTACACCTAGATGACATCGCCACGTGCGTCGTCGCCAGTAGGTGCCTGACGCAGCCTACCGCTCACCTCCTCGCGCCAGGTGCGGGGGTGAGTGTTGTAGGAAAAATCCGACAGCATTTCCCTTGGCGTAGTGGCCATGGGAAAAAATCTGACTTCGCCACAAGGCGGGTCCATGCTGTCCAGAAAAATCCGGCAGCATTTCCCTTACACAAGCGCGTATGGGGGTCTGTCGGCGTAGTCAGGCAATTGTACGCCAGTCGTCTGCTGCTGCTGGTACGCTTTGGCTCTGATACCAAACTGGAAACTATGCTAGAGGGCAAGTTTGGGCAGTGGCATTGTTGATGCAGCGTGCTCGCTTCCACGCGTGTTGCTTAGTCTGCTGCCCCCTCAGTCTGCCGCTCTAGAGTGTAAGTCTGAGTGCTCTGGGTTTGTTACTCAGAAATGCGCACGCCAGTGTTAGCGCCGGAAAGTAGCCAAAACTGGAAGTGAATGATTAGTAATCAAGAATGAGCAACAATGAGAGATCCCTCCCATTCTAGTTCTAGCTCCCCCCCCCCCCCCCAGCTCTGTAGAGATTGTTACTCAGCTAACCAGCCAATCTGAAAATAGACCTATTTTCTGGGAGGCAGGGTTTTCTCGGTGAGCCCTGCCAGACGGCTGACAGCCCAAAACCCGGGCGTCGTCCATTTTGCCTGAAATCTGGACCATACCATAATACGCACGCTGGAAAGGCAGTCGTCCGGTCAGAATCAGCTAGAAATGTAGCATTGAGGAGTTATGACTGCCTAAGCTGGCAGTGTCTACGCTGACCCCCCATACCAACAGTGTCAAAAAATCATGAAACTGGGATCCTAGGCATGACATTGCGCAGTGAACGCAGCAACGCAACCAAAAACGGTGCTGGACATGTACAGACAGCAAATGCAATGATAGTTCCTGTCGGCAGCATAACTGCCGAGGAGGTCTGCCGATGGAGCTAGGCAAAAAAGAGGGAGGAGGCTCTAGCAAACTGCGTGTAGGCCTCAACATGCGTCGGCTCCACGGGACAACACTCCATCAGCGTCCGGTCTCACTATCAGTCATCTGCATGCCAATGTATACAAGCAAGGAGGACACAACAGAGTTCAAGTGATAGATGTGAGACAAAAAGCCAACGCTCGGATAGGTAAGGGACTCGTGTATGTCTGGTACATAACACTTCCCACCCTTCCAGCAGCGACATCCCAACACGCATGCATATGTGGCCCGGAGACGGCGATAGTAGCCATCAATGAGATGATCGATGTCTTGGAGGTTGTCGTAGGGTTCCCAGCTATTACACGCGGCGTCGTAGCCGTGCCACTTGACGAGATATTCTGTCTTCTTGCCTCGTCGGTGGCCAAATATGTCATGGATGGCGTACTCCGCATCTTCCTCCATTTGAACTGGAGGTGGAGGAGGGACATCTCTGTCAAGGAAGTTCTCTGCGGGGTCTCCGTAGTGCTTGATTCTACTGACGTGGAACACAGGATGAACTTGCATAGTGTTGGGGAGTTTGAGTCGTGCAACCATAGGGGTTTGCATGCGCTCGATCTGAAAGGATCCCAATCATTGGGGTTTGAGTTTCGAACAGTCTAATCCGTGGAGCTTGCTGTTTACTGAGCTGAGGAGGACGTTGTCGTCAGCAACGAAGACGTCGTCGCTTTGATTTTAGTCAGCTCCTCCCTTCATCGCTTCTTGTGTCTTTGCGAGGGCTTACCGTGTTTCCTCCCATATTGTGGTAAAGTCTTGGCGTTGAACGTCGACTGTGGGGATGCTGTTGTGACTTTGTACTCTGGCCGGTGTGGCGGGAAGTTTGTCATATGCCAATTCAAATGGGATTTTACCCGTTGCGATGGAAACAACCAAATTATATGTGATTTTGACGGTTGGGGGTTCTTTTGCCCAATCCGTCTTGTGAGGTTGGCATAGTGCTTGGAGAAGCCATCCAAGATTTTGATTTGTCCACTCAGTTTGACCGTCTGTTTGAGGATGACATGTGTCATAGGTTTTACAGAAGTTGGCCACTTTGGATTGCATCTTGTCGCACCAATAGGTTTTTGCAAGCTTCTTCAGCGTCTTGTCCTCTCCAATGTGTCCACATGGTCTTGTGTCATGGCACTCTTCGAGCATCATACCGCGAAGTTCGTTGTTGGGGGGAATGGCCACTCGGCGAGTGAAGCTCCTTCGCCAGTAGGGTACGTCAAACTAGAATATTGTTTCATCATATCCGTTGTGCTAGTCGTAGCCTCGTGCGAGCAGTTGCTCAAGGTGTGGGTCTTGCAGTAGCTATAGCATTGCCACGTTAGCAACAAAATCTGGTCAGCGGCTGAGTGAGTCTGCCGGATTGATTTTGCCTGACTAATACTTAATTTCGTAGTTGAACCCGGATTCAAGAACTCCATCCATTGGGTTTGACGTTGGCTGAGATTTGGATGCATCTTCAAATGTTTTAACATGTGGTGGTCGGTGCGCACGATGCATCCGCGACATGCCATATAGCATGACCACGTCTTGAATGCCTGCACAACCACCAACATCTCTTTCTCGTGTACTATGCAGTTGAGTTCTGGTCCTCGCACTTTTTGAGACATGTAGGCGACCGGTTGTTTGCCGTTGCCAATGTCTTGCAGAAGAATTACACCAATGGCTTGGTCTGATGCATGCATGGCCATGACGTAGTCAACCGTTGGATTGGCTAATCGTAGGGCTAGCGCTAAGGTTAGAGCGTTCCGTAATGATGTGAATGCTTCTTGTTTGCTGTATCCCCACAACCACTCATTTTCTTTTTGAGTGAGGTCCGAAAGAGGCACGGAAACTTGGGTGTAGTCTCATACCAATTGCCGGTAGTAAATGTAGAATCCAAGAAAAACTGAATTTCTCAAACTTTGGTCGGCGTCGGCCAATCACGGACTGCTGCCATTTTTGTTGGATCCATGGTAGTCCGTCCGCTGTTGATAACGTGACCCAAAACTCCATCGAACGATGAACGAAGTCACATTTCAAGAGTTTTCCAAAAACATTATCTCTTTGCAAGACTTCAAAAACTTTTCCAAGATGTCCATCGTGCTCCTCCGGTGTGCAGCACTAGAATGTCGTCAAGGTACACCACCACAAAACTGTCAAGGTACAGATGGAAAATGTTGTTGATTGCCGCCATAAATGTTGCCACAGAATTTGTGAGTCCAAACAGCATAACCGTAAACTCAAAGTGCCTGTAGCGAGTCCGGAATGATGCCTTCTTAATGTTGGTGTCTGCCATGCGTATCTGGTGATATCCACTACGAAAGCTGCTTTTCCTCAAAATTTGGGTTCCTCGGAGTTGGTCAAAAAGTTCATCAGCTCAGTGAAGAGGGTAGTGGTTCTTGATGGTTGCGCCGTTCAACTCTTGGTAATCAACGCACATCCGCATCTTGCCAGTTTTCGTTTTTGCGAATAGTACTAGCGTGGCGTATGGTGACATAGATGCACGGATGAACCTCTCATCGAGCATCTTGTCATGCTCCTTTTTCAGCTCATTCAGCTCGTGATTGTTCATCTAATGAGCCCCTCATACAATAGGTTTGTTCCCCGGCTTCATTTCAATGGGATGGTCGATGTCTCGCTGAAGAGGTAAAGTCTTCTGGAGTTTGTCGGGGAAGACATTCACAAACTCTTGGATGGGTGCGAACTCTTTGGGTACCATCGCAAACTTTGTTGATGTTGATGAGGTTGATGAAGCCGATGATGAATCAGCTGCTACCACTTCCATTTCTTCCATTGGCTCAAGATGTATGAGCCACGCACGAGCCCATCTTTGTATATAGTGCTTCGCCACTTTGAGCGATATTGGTTATAGAGGTTGTCGCTTTTCAACTTCAGTGGCTTCCTCTACTGCTTCTACCTCTATTGCTTCTGTTGTCGACTTCTGTCCCGTATGCAAAAGTTTTCATTTGGCACCGTTGATTTACATGTAGATATCGCCGCTCTTCGAATCGACCTGTGGATTGTGCCAGTATGGGAAATCTTGTTTGAGGATGATTTTGTGAGCGCTCATTGGACAAGACCTCCAGACCATTACATCCCATAGATCTCCCACTTGTAGTAGTGGTTCTCGGAGTCTCCATATCTGTAGTCTCCTATCTGCGGTTTTTCCTTCAAACATCCCTGGTTTGGTCTGCAAACCAAGCTTGCAAACCATGTCATTGCTTACAAAGCTGTGTGAAGCTCCTCCGTCCAATATTTCTCATACCGTTCTGCCACTTTGGCATCCTCGGGGCTGAACGTTTTGTAGTATTGCCAGTTGGTCTTCCTCATATCCCTTGTCGAATTTTGCGATATCAAGAACCCTATGCGGTGATGTAGGCCGTTCAGATGGGCAACCGTTTGGCGCAGATCGCTTCTCACAGACAAGAGTTGCGCCTTTTTCTCCTGCTTTCTGTTGTTTCCAGACTCATTCTTCTGTGACATCCCCCTCTTTTTGGCCTTGTGCTTGCTTTGAAAATTTCAAGTGACGTGTCCAACGTTTATGCAGTTGTAGCAAGATCGTGTATCTCTCTGGTCCATTACGTCCACTTCCATCATAGTCAAGGAGTCCACCGACTGTTTTTCTCCATTTCGACGATAATGTGGTTAGGAGGTCTCCAGCCGTAGGATTCCTAGGTCCGAGCGTTTTAGTCTGCGCTGTCGGTCCTTTTTGTTGCTGCATTCATCAACGACAATTCGTTCTAGATGCCAAAGATAGCGATTCCTTGCTGGATATCTTGCTTGAGCTCTTTGTTGTAGTGAAAGAAGAGTTTGTCAAGGGTAATGTATGCTCCGGTAATGATCGTGCGGAATCTCCTCATGTACTCCGCCACGCTGGACTGCTGACGTTGACGCTAGACTTTGTATTATGCGTCAGACTTCTCATTCAGTCATCCAAAGCGTGCGAGCAACGAACACAAAACCTTGTTCCATTCGATTGGTGCCATCAGCGCGTCTTGCCAATGTGGGTTGATGTGCTCCAAGGGTAGAATGCCTGCGGTCGGTGATGTGAGACGGACACCGTGGGCCGTCGATCAGGTTCCACCAGTCTCCTGCTGCCGTTGGATGGTCTTTAGGTCGGACCACCAACTTAGCGTCGTGCCATAGAAAAGCGTGGCTGCGAGGTCGATTTTCTTTTGATCGGTGTTCACCCTAACAGCGGTGAACTCCAAACGCATCATCCACATCCAAACCTTTGGTCCTTTTGAATTTGTAGGATCGAACGGTTCTGGTGGAGCCGGAAGAATTTTGGGTTCGCTTGAGAGTTGGGAAATTCTCTCGACAAGCACCGCTTCACACGCGCTTTTGTTGCAAAGAGCCTACATCACAACATTGAGTTTTTTTAGCAGGTGGTTATTGATGCGTTCGAGTGCAGAGATCACGTCTGCTAGTTCCTCGTTGATCCGCGCCTGTCGTCCAGTGCCACCTGTCAACCCTGTTGTCGTTGTCAAGGCTGTCTGTTGGGGCAGCCGGTTCATTGCCGTTGGGGCAGCCGGTTCATTGCCGTTGGGTCCGTGACCGGATCGGTCGCCAAAGCCGTAGGGGTTGTCCCAGCTGCTGCAAAGCCTGCCACGCAAGCATTCGCTATCGCTTCACGGTTCGTGTGCATCGGCACGTTCTGCTCCTCCATCATTGAAGTCGTCACCGAAGACCCCATGCTTGTCGACGGTTGGGCTTGTTCGTCCCATGTCGTAGTTGCGAAGTCTGCAAAGACTTGACATGCGAGATGCGTTGATGGCTTGTGCAAGGTAGTCCTCCGGATGGGTAAAGTAGTCGGATGCCTCTCTAGCACCATTACTCTCTGATATCAAGTGGTACGACGAACAGAGCGTAGATGGTGAAGAGGTAGAAGTTGCGAAGCAAAACACGATTTAGAACTTAGGAAACTTGAGCAATTAATAATGAGCAATAAGTGTACTTCGATGACAAGTGTCAAAATGATCAAACATACATATATTCAAGTTTTACGTGACGAATGAAGCATGGTCGGGCTCGTTGGGTTGATTTTTGAGCGATGCGTGCGGATTCGCGTTGTGAGTGGTTGGATTCGAGAAGGTCCACCGAGAAGTCGAGGGTCTTTGAGAATCGATGGTGAAGATGCAAGATGCATCTCCATAAATCCAGATTTGTCTTGGTGCGTCGAGAAGTCAACTGAAAGGTCGTGATACTTCTATTCGTAGGTTCGCAAGAGTGGTAAAAACTTTTCGAAGGTTTCGGAATATCCACTGAGGACAGGGCAGTTGGCCAGTTTGTCCTCGACCGGTGGAGTGAACATCGCAATCTTCACGATGTGATGGGCTGTTTGTGTAATAGCAAAAATGCTCACTCGAAGAGATTTGGGACTCATGTAAGTCTGGTATGTAACAATGCCGAAGGGAGCGTAGATGGTGAATAGGTAGAATTTGTGAGGGAGAACACAATAATGAATTTGGGACACTTGAGCAATTCATACTTAGCGGTAAGTGTACTTTGATGACAAGTATCAGAATGATCAAACATATATATACAAGTGTCTAGTTTCAAATGAAGCATAATCAGAGTCATTGGGTTGATCAAAAGAAGCTAGCTTGCTCGTAGGTTGGGGCGGTGGCGTTGCTGATGCAGCCTGTGAGAACCCACACTCATTGCTTAGTCTGCCCCCGTTACTTGTTGCACTAGAGTCTAAGTCTGATAGATCTGGTTTGTTACTCAGAAGTGCGCACGCCAGAGTTTGTGCCAAAAAACAGCTGGAATGAAGCAATGACTGATTAGGAATGAAGAATGAGCAACTAACTCAGACCCCTCTCAGTTCTAGCCTCACCTTAGCTCTGTGAGGCACTTTACACAAAAAACCAGCCAACCAGGAAGATCCTAGCATTATCATGTCTAGTAGAATTTCCTAGGTGAGCCCTTCCAGACACCAGACAGCCCAAAACCCGGGCGTTTTTTGATTTTCGTAAAAACTGGACCATACCGAAAAAATTGTCACGCCGCAAACCCGTTTGTGCAGTCAGAATCAGCAAGAAAAATAGTTGCAAGGAGTTACAGGTGTCCAAAATTAGGCATCAAGTACATTATTTTAGATAGCCAACTGCAGCTACTGATGATGTGACAGCCAAGTGTGGCTGCCGATGGAGATGGTCGTGCAAGGGTATGGTATGAGAAGCTCCAGGAGAAGGAGAACCACACGCTCAACTTTCACTGCGATTTGTCTACTCAAGCGAGTAGCGCATTGTCGGCTTTAGCGTCCATCCTATCAGTCATCTGCACAAGCATGTACACTAGCCAAGAGTTCACGGTATGAGTCAGTGAGGTAGTGCACATATAAAACAAAAACACTCCTCCATTATCCAAAGGCATTTGTGTACATGAGCATGCAGAAGAGAACCCATGCAGGTGGAAGAGTCACACCACACGCATTCAAGGTAGCAATCCGACCATACTCATAGCCTTCTTGAACGAGTTGCGCTTCAGCACCTTGGTGAGGATGTCAGCCAACTGCTTCACAATCTGGACCCACACGATGTGAGCGCTGCTCTCATGTAGCAAGGAACGTACATAGTGATACTCAACATTGCTGTTCTTTGTACGTGCATGGTAGACACCATTCATTCTCGGCAATCGCAGTGGCACTCTCATTGTCACAATGCAAGGTGATGGACCAAACAGGCTGAAACAACTCACCCAACAAGCGACGTAACCACACACTCTCGCATGCACCAGCTTCCAAAGCCACGTACTCTGCCTCCACAATATTGGGTATGATACACCCTTGCTTCCCGCTGTGCTATGAAACCTCCGTACCCTTGATGAGAGAGATCCAACCAATGCTGGTCTTTCCATTTAGGCTCAATTCCCATTTGTTTTCAATGTAGCCCACGGCTACCACGGACGGCTACCGACAGGATGTGAGGCCTCGGCATGGGTTGGAGACCACATATCGCAACACGCACATGGTTGTATCAAGGTGTAGCTGGTTTGGGACCTGTGAGAACTGGGCTAGGATATTCACGGCAAAGGCGATGTTGGCCCGTGTGGTAGTGGTGAGAAACATGAGTGACCCGATGATGCGGAGGAACGCTGTGATGTCCACCGCTGCACCCAAGGTACTGGTGTCATTATCCTTTAGCTTTGCCTGTCCATCTACGGTCATCGGGGTGGAGGCGCTAGGGATAGTAGTTAGGAGATTGGCAAAGCGGTCAGCGAGCATCAGAACGTGGGCTACGTGATGTGGCTGCATGATGCCGTATGCGAGATCGCGCCTCAATCTCCATGCTGAGAAACACTTGTGTCCGTCCCTCATCCTTTATCTTGTAGGTCACCTTCAGCAACTCCTTTGCCTGCTCGAAAGTGACAAGGTCGGGAGACGCGATGAGTAGGTCGTCTACATAGATGAGGGTCGTAGTGAAGGGAGTCCTAGGAGGAGTGATGAAGAGTGCCGAGTCTATAGTGCTATAGAGAAATCCGCCCTTCACAAGGGTACGACTGTTCTAGATGTTCCAGCACCGAGAAGATTGCTTGAGGCAATACAGGGCCTCCCGCAATTGCCAAACTCGGCTCATCCCATCCTCAAAGCCAGGGGACTTTGTCATGTAGTGCTCCTCACTATCGAGAGCATCGTGAAGAAAGGTGCTGCTCACATCCATCTGGTGGAGCTTCCAATGATACTGTGCAACTTGGTTGAAGAGCGCCTGCCAGGTGGTGAAACGACCAACCGGGGTGAAGACCTGGTTGTTGTCAATCGCAACGGCTTGGGAGAAGCCCTTGGTGGTGGGCCGGGCCTTGCACTTGTCTAGGTTGCCATATGGTTTCCACTTTCAATGAAACATCCACTTTGCCCTTATCAACTTGAGGCTAGGGGTGGTAACACAAGCTCGTACACTGCTTCTTGTTGATAGTAGCGAGCACCTCCCGCCATGCAGCCTCCTATTGGTCTGCGTCGGGAGCCGCAAGGGCCTCATGTACTCTCTATGGGTTGGATGTTGGTGGGGAAGGCTGTGCCGTTAGCTCACGAGCATAACAAAGTCCTGCGGGAGCGAGGGCCTGGGTGGTGGAGGCCGCACGACAATGCTCCTGGGAGATGAGAGCGTAGCCAAGTTGAGCGTGGGTGAGTATCCAAGGACCGTCAGGCCAAGTACCTTGATGCTGGTCTCACCACTCACAACGGTGTGAGGGGAGGAAGGTGTGTCGACGGGTGTGCTGGAGGCTTGCCCGGGAGCCGTGGTGCTAGGACCCAGGGGCTGCGCTGGCTTAAGGGGTTGTAGAGTGCCACCAGGAGAGCGGGTGTAGACCTGGTGCGTTCGGGTGCCAGTGACGGTAGAAGGAGCCTGGCGAGGACGAGGTGGCAAGGCGGTGGTAGGTGCCGGATCCGATGTCGGGGAACCACTAGACACGGGAAGATTCACAAGGTTGGGTACATCAGAGGCTGGAAGGGGGGTAGCCAAGGTCAAGCTAGGCTTAGATTTCAGCGGAGGACTCTGTCTCCGACGGGTGTGTAAAATCGTCGACAGGGGAACTGGCCGGCGAGGTGGATGGCAAAGGAGGAGCATCTGTGCCATCTGTTGTCAGGGGTGTGGATGCAAGTGGGACAGCCTGTGCCTCTTGAGCCGGAGCGGCGGCACAAAAATAATCTCCCTTACAAGAATACAGCGACAGAAGCAGAGGATCGGCATACCAGACACGAGGGAGGTCGTAAGGGAAGAAGTCCTCAGGGAACAAGGCATCGCGGGACTCAACAACACGATGCCGGATCGGGTCCTAGAAGCGTTAGGCCTTGGATTGATGCAAGATAACAACAAAGGAAGAAAAATGATTACGAGGGGCAAGCTTACCATCTCGCTGGTCTTCAGCGACCCAAACGCTGGCGACGTATCCTCAAATACGAGCAGGCCGGAGATCGTCGCAATGATCACACCATAATGGGTACGCCGTGACTTGGCTGGGAAGGGGACCATGTGGAATGCGATTCCACACCCAGGTCATGTAGGACATGGCCTCAAAGAAGAAGCCCTCAGACAAATCGGACTTGACACGCATGGTGTGGACAACATCGGCAATGGTGCGGTTCCAACACTCAGAGACATTGTTCAGTTGTGGTGACCCAGGGACGGACATCTCATGACAGACACCATGACTGGCGAGATAGAAAGTAGTGTACTTGCAGCCGTGGTCAGACCAAAAACGGCGGAGGGTGCAACCACACTCACGCTCAGCCGCAAGGTGCCAGACACCAATGGCGGAGGCCACATTGCTCCTCCTGCGGAGGCAGATGAACCAACAATAGTGGGAGTAGTCATCTGTGAGATTCAGCACATATTAGCTGCCCTTGACCACGAATGCAACCGAGAGAAGGCCAAGGATGTCGGAGTGGAAAAGCTCCAACGGGTGAGTGGCCCGAGAAGAGGACGTAGGGTAAGGGGCTTGGTGCATCTTACCCTTGGCGCACTCGATGCACTCGTTGTGGCAAGGACACTCAAAAGTGGAGGGATCAAGTTCGAGTGCGGGCTAGGTGCGGAGCATGCAATTGACAGCATAGGAGTGTACGTGGCAAAAGCGTCGGTAAAGGAGGTGCACGTGCTAGGAAAAAGAACACTAGTAACAAACACATGTGCAGTGTCAGACGAGGGAGGAGACATAGATAAAGGAAGTCGAGTGACGTGCTAGAGGTTGTCATGACCAACAGCACGGAACATGACCTCACCAAATGGGCAAATGGAGACGGTGCCAGTGCCACGAGAGTGACATACGTCCATGCTCATGAGGTCAAGAGTTGTGACAAATAGGAGGTTGAGTTCCAAACCCGGAAAAAACAACACATCTGTCACAAAGAAATCACCGGACGGACCGCAAAAACAAACGACGCCAACACCACGGACCAACAAGATCTGCACGGGCCCTGTTTGTACACTGTGAACATTCCTAACGAGACCAAGCATGCTGAATGCCTGGCGATAGGATGTCATGTGATGCATTGCCCTAGATTTGATGATCTAGGTACCATCAGGGTTGCGGACCAAGGCCGTGAAGTTATAGTGAGTGACGAAACAGGACGTAGGAAGGGAGACAAAGGTCACAAGATGAGCAGACATGACAGAGGCAAAGCAATCATGCAAGTCATCCAACCAGGCGACATCATCCAAAGCCGGCCCCGAAGGGCAACAGGCGGCTTCATCGAGGTCTCTTTGGAGGTCGGTTTCTGTCTGGCAGTGGGAGACCTCTCGGCTAGCAGTCACACAACTCGTACTTCCTTGGGGAGGAGGCGTGATGTAGAGCTCTACAGCTGGTGGATCCAAGCAGCGGAGTTGATGGGCATCACGAACTGCGGGGTCATAGCTCCAGACGGGGGATACGAGCTCCACTCGGACGGAGGCTATGGGTAGTACACTTGCTGCACCAGAGTGTACTGTTGCTACTGTAGCGGTGCTGCATATGGCTGTGGCTGCGGTGGGGCATATTGTTGCTGCTACTACGGATGGAGAAGGGAGAGCGGAAGCTGCGGTCAAGGCAAAGGAGCCGGTTGCAAGGTGGATTAGGTGGTGGCCACAATGATGCTGAGGGAGAAGGGAGGGCCTGTGGTAGCTGCGGAGGCGCCAAGGTGGCGCTCACGCTGATGGCGCAAGGCGACAACAATGCGGGCCTCGTCAGTAAGAATGGGGTACACGTACCACTCGTGCCCCGTCTGACCACAATTGTGGCACGTTGGGATAGTGCCACCAGAGGAAGACTGCAGACCCCTTGCCCTTGCCCTTCCGACACTTCTTTCCTTTGCCCTTGGCATTGCCGGAGGAGGAAGTCTCAGGGGGATTTGTGGATGAGCTGCCAAGGTGGCAGCTACGGTCGTAGAAGAGCTACCACGCTGAAGCTCTGTGTTTCTCTGTGCTTCCTCCACACCAAGGAAGAGGTCGTATACCCATGTCATCATAGTGCCCTCGGCCGCCAGCACCTCGAGGATGGGTAGGCCATAGGGGAGAAAGATGTCTACAAACTCAAGAGTGGCACCATTCTTGATGGTGAGGAGACCAGCAAGTGGGGAAGGTGTAGTTGTCTTAAGCCGTCGCAGGAATTCCCTGTGCACGGCGCCAATAGGTGATGAAGGACTCGGACTCCCTCATGTGAAGGGAGTTGAACTCCTTCAGGAGATGGCTCATAGTTACCTGGCCGGAGGTGCGATACGGCCGTGTCAGTGTGACCCACGCCCGCCGGGGGTCAGCGCTGGCTGGCGTCGGCAGTGGCGTGACCAAGAGACGGCTCCAGGGCCGTACGATCAGCATTGGGTGCGGCGAGTATGAGTGCGCGGACGGCACGACCCGCCTGAGGTGCCTGCTCTGGGATAACATCATCATGCGGAAGGTTGTAGTACGTCCACAGGCCCTCCCCATGTGCCCAGATGCAGTACAGCAGTTCCCAAGACGGGAAGTGCTTATCTCCAACGAGGGTAGGAGGAAGGGACTTGAAGTCCTTGCGCCGAGAGGGGCCGGCCGCACTAATGCCTAGGACGCTAGAAACTGTCTGCTATTGTTGCTACACCTGTTGCTATCTCTGCTATCGCAGTCCAGAGCAGGACCAGGTTCTCCAGGGAGGATAGTATGGCTGGTGCTGGTTGCGGCAAGCATCTGGTGCAACTGATCGACCTAGCGCTGTAGATCCACTATGGGATCTGCAGCGGGCGGGCCTGTAGAGCTCTCATGCATGCCGGCAGCATTGTCCTGGCTGGGCATTGTCGCTGTTGCTGAGGCTGCTGACGCCTCTGCTGCCGCTGCGGCTACTGCTGCTGCTACCACTGTTGCTGCTGCCGCCGCCACTACTACTGCTGTTACTGCTGCTGCCATTGCCGCTACTACTGCTGCTCCTGTACTGTCGTTGCTACTACTACCGCGGCTACTACGACCGCTGCTGCTGCTGCCGCCCCACGCCCTGTTGGTGTGTAGTCTCACATCAGTTAAGACCTGAATTATGAAAGTGGTCCAATAGAAAATCCGACTGCGTTTCTCGTTGATTTGGAAAGGTGGCAGAATTTGACCTCCAGTCCAGAAATTTGACCAAGTGCTTGAATTCTAAATTTTATATCTTCAGCACTTAGAAATCAAGATTTTCCAAATCAAGCAAAATTTGGACCACAGGTGCGCCTGACTGTGCTGAATGTAGTGGTGGAAGTCTTGGCTGGAAAAAGTGAAAAACACGTGTGCCAAAACAACCTACTTTTGTGCTCAGCTTGAAATGTTAAAACATCTGGATCTGCGACGCGGGACAATTAATGCTGGAGGCTAAAGACCACCAAACGAGACAAGAATGGTGGCTATGGAAAGCTTGTAACCTAAGCTTTCCAACGAGCCTATGAGCGCCATCTTCTTAATACGTTTGAGTCTGGTGCCATCGGGTGCAGGGGACGTGGGTGCCTGACGTGATTTGTGTCTGCGTCTCCTCCTCGTCCGTGCGGCTTCCAGGAAGATGCGATGATCGGGCAGTAGCTACAAATGGTGCTCCTGCCTCCTTCCTCTCCCTCTTGGGTGTCTTCTGCTGCCGATACATCTGCTCCTTGCTATTACAGCTGTGTCTGACACTGCCGCTGCTGCTGTTGCGTCTCTGCTATTGCTGCCACTATTGCTGATGTCGGTACTGCTACTGCTGCTGCTGCTCTTGCTTTTGATGCTACTGCTGCTACTGCTGCAGGTCACTCACACCTCTGGTTGACGTCGCCACGTGCGTTGTTGCCAGCAGGTTGCCTGACGTTCCTACGCTGGCCCCTCACCTCCCCGGGTCAATCGTGGGGGTCAAAGCTTTCGGAAAAAAATCCGGCAACATTTCCCCTGGCCAAGTGACCATGGGTAAAACTCTGACGCCGCCACCAGGCAGTTCACTGCTGCCGAAAAAATCTGGCCGAATTTCCCCTGCACTGGTAGCTATGTGAGGTCAGCCGGCGTAGTCAGGAACCTGTACGCCACAACTTTCGCTGTTGCATCTGTTGCGCTACGGCTCTGATACCAAAAAGGAACTAGCTAGTGTGCAGGTTGGCATGGTGGCGTTATTGATGTAGCATGCAGGAACCCACACTCGTTGCTTAGTCTGCCACCTTAGTCTGTTGCATTAGAGTCCAAGTCTAAGACCTTTGGTTTGTTACTCAGAAGTCAGTGCGCTCGAGTTAGCACTAGAAAGCAGCTAGAATGAAGCAATGACTGATTAAGAATGAAGAATGAGCAACTAGCTTAGAGCTCTCTCAATTCTAGTCTCACCTCAGCTCTGTGAGGCTTGTTACTCAGAAAACCAGCCAACCAGGAAAATCCTAGCATTATCCTGGCAAAATTTCCTAGGTGAGCCCTGCAAGACACCAGACAGCCCAAAACCCAGGCGTTGTCCATTTTCCCTAGAAAATAGGCCATAACATGATCATCGAGCAACACGTGTGGAGTCCCGTTGTGAGTGGTCGGATTTGAGAAGTTCCGCCAAGAAATCAGGGGGCTTTTAGAATCGATGGCGGAGATGCGATATGCATCTTTATGAATCTATGTATGTCTTGATGTGTCGATAAATCGACCGAAAGGTCGTGACACATCTGTCGTCGAATCTTGAAAGTGGTCAAAGTTGTCAGAAGATGCGAGGAGATTTGTCAGAGGGCGAGGGTATTTGGCCGAATTGCCCTCAACGGTCGGGGTGAATAATGGGATCTCGTAACACGGTGGGCTGTTTGTGTAATGACAGACATACCCACACGGAAAGTTTAGGGACTTATGTACGCTTGGTACGTAACACATCCACCCCTTTTAGCCACAACGTCCTGACAGGCGTGTACATGAGGCCCGGTGACAGTGGTAATATCCATTGATTAGGTGATTGATGTCTCAAAGGTTGTCGTATGGTTCCCAGTTTTTATGCGCTGCGTCATAGCCGTGTCACTTGACAAGATATTCTGTTGTTTTGCCACACATTGATGGCCGAGGATGTTGGATTTGTGCTCCTCACCATGGCAGGATTGACTCTAAAAAGGAACACCAAAAATACAAGCCCAAGTGGTTAATGGTGTCCACCTGTAGAGGCAGGGACCCGGGTTTGTGTCCCACAAGATAAGTTTGTGCCCTGCCTCAAGGGAGGTGGAAAATAGGTGCCAGGAAGCTAGCTAGACCTCTAGAGCTCCTCCTTGAATTTCTAGAAGGCTAGGTGAGGGCAAGGAAGGTGGCACACCTTCTAAAAGAGGTAGCTTAGTCTACAAGGAATCTAGAGGTGTCCTGGTCTTCTGGATACCTTCCCACCTGATAGAATAAAACTGAGGAATCTAGGAGAGGGCAGAATCTTCTAGAGGAGGAAAGGGTTGCCTTCTTAGGTGGGAAAAAGGACAGCCTACCAAGGGACACTCTAGAAGTCATAGAATCTGCTACAAAGCTTCAAATCTGGCATGCTTTGGTGTTCTGGAAAGCTTAGATCAGTAGCTATAAAATTCTACTGCTTGTGAGCCTTGATAAAGATTTCATTTCATATCAATTGAGGCCAAAAACTATTGCCAAACTGTCAGACCAATTTCCTGCCATCCTTGGAACCAGTTGCCTCCATAGTTTTAGTCTCTCCAAAAACAATTGGTATAGTGGACCAACCACTGCTAGGGACCCTCTAGGGTGTACACTCAGCCTCAGGCCAACATAGGCTGTCCTCTATGACATTCTCGGTGTCGTTGTCCACTTGTACTGGAGGAGGGGGAGGGACATCCCTGTCGGGAAAGATCTTTCAAGGGTCTTGGTAGTGCTTGAGTCTTCTGATATAGAACACAGGATGAACTTGCACAGTGTCGGGGTGTTTGAGTCGCACAACTATGGGGGTTTGCATGCTCTTGATCTCAAATGGTCCCAACCATCAGGATTTGAGCTTCAAACAGGCAGCTCCACGGAGTTTGATGTTGGTCAAACTGAGAAGGACTTTGTCGCCTGTAGCAAAAACGTCGTCGCTGCGATGTCGATGAGCTGCTCTGACTTTGTAGTCCGGCTGATGTGGCGGGAAATTGGCCATGCACCACTTCAAATAGAGTTCTACATGTTGCGGTGGAGATTGTTCAATTGAATGCAAGTTCAGCGGTCGGGACTTTTTGTGTCCAATCTGTCCTATTCTCATAGTTTTTGGAGAAGTTGTACGAGTGTCTGATTGGTCCGCTCGGCTTGGCCGTTGGTTTAAGGGTGGAATGCTGTTGAAAGCTGGATCCAACTGTCATAGCGGGTCAACAATTCGCGCCAAACACACTGTAAAATTGACCATCCCTGTCGCTAGTGATGGTCCTTGGCAAGCCGAGTAGCCACACGATGTTGTTTAGAAACAACAGCACTATTCCTTTGGCGGTGACAGTGGTCGTCTTTGGAATAAAATGGGAAATTTTGGAAAACATGTTGACAACCACAAGGATTGCGTCATATCCCTTAGGTGTGACTTGTAATCCCGTGAAGAAATCCATGGAGATGTCCATCAACAGTTGTGTTGAAATGGGGTGCGGCTGCAAAATTCCGGGTGGTGGTGAGCAACGGGATCTTTGTCGTTGACATGTGTTGCAAGATTCGTAGAATTTGTGTTGTACATGAATTTGGCCTTGTCGTATCCGCCGTGCTAGTCATAGCCTCGTGTGAACAACTTCTCATGATATGGATCTCGCTGTAGCTGTAGCGTTGCTGCCTTAGCCATCAGATCTGGTCAGCGACTGAGTGCGTCTACTGGGTTATTTTTTTTGGTCGGTACTCAATATCGTAGTCAAACCCGGATTCAAGGAACTCCATCCATTGGGTTTGACATCAACTGAGGGTCATCTGGTTCTTAAAAAGTTTTAGCGCATGGTGGTCGGTGGGTACGATGCATCGGTCGCATTCAAGATATCATCGTCATGTCTTGAATGCATGTACGACCAGCCACCATGTACGACCAGACCGCCAGCATCTCTTTCTCGTGCATGACGTAGTTGAGTTCTGGTCCTTGCAGTTTTCTTGACATGTATGTGATTGGTTGCTCTCCATTGCCATGGTCTTATAGAAGGACCACACTGATGGCTCGATCTAAGGCATCCGTAGCCATGAGTAGTCAATCGTTGGATCGGCTAATCATGAGGTTTGCGCTAAGGTCAGAGCGTATCATAAAGGGGTGAATACTTCTTGTTCGTTGTCTCCCCACCACCACTCATTTTCTATTTGAGTAAGATTGGAGAGAGGTGCTGACACTCGGGCATAATCCCATACAAAATGCTGGTAGTAGTTGTAGAAGCCGAGAAAAACTTGAACGTCTCGAACATTAGTCGACGTTGGCCAATCGGCGACTGCTACCACATTCTTCTTTATCCATGGTGATCCGTCCGTCGTTGATAACCTGACCCAAAAACCCAATCGAATAGCACATGGAGAGTTTCCCACATGATAACTCTCTTTGTAAAACTTTGAGAACTTTTCAAAGATGTCTAACGTGCTCCTCCGGGGTACGGCTGTACACTAGGATGTCGTCGAGTCTCACTACGACAAGATTGTCGAGGTATGGGCGGAAAATATCATTCATTGCCGACATGAACATTGCCGAGGTATTGGTAAGTCCAAACGGTATTACCATGAACTCAAAATACCCATACTGAGTTCGGAACGCCGTCTTCTTGATGTCGGCGTCCGCCACGTAAATCTTGTGATAACTGCTACGTAGGTCAATTCTGGTAAGATTTTGAGCCCCTCGGAGTTGGTCGAACAGTTCATTGGCTTGGCGGAGGGGATAGTGGTTCTTGATGGTAGCATCACTCAACGCCCTGTAGTCCACGCACATCCGCATTTTACCAGTTTTCTTTTTCACGAACAGTACACGTGCAGCATATGGTGACGTGGAAGGGCAGATGAACCCGTTATCGAGCATCTCATTGAGCTGCTTTTTCAGCTTGGTCAGCTTGTGATTGCTCTTCCAATACGCCCCTCAAACTGTGGGTCGGCTGCCTGGTTTTGGCTGGATGCAATAGTCGATGTCACAATGAGGTGGTAGGGTCTTTTGGAGTGAGTCGGGGAAGACATCTGCAAACTCTTGGATGAGTGGTGTAAATTCTTCAAATACCATCGCAGACTTTGTTGATGATGATGAGGCCGGTGAGGCTGATGGGATCGCTGAGTCAGGTACTACTACTTTTGCTTCCTCCATCGCCTTGAGGTGTACGAGCCACGCAAGAGATCCTCATCCTATGCAATACTTGGCCACGTTAAGTGGTATCGGCTGCATGGGTTTTTATTTTTTTGCTACTGCGGCTTCGTCTGGTGCTTCCACCTCTGCTGCTTCCGTTGTCGTTTTCCATCCCACACGTGGAAGTTGTCACTTGGCACCGTCGACTTCCACATAGTTGTCGCTGCTGTTCCAATTGACTTGCAAGTTGTTTAAGCGCAAAAAATCTCGTCCGAGAATGATTTTGTGGTCACTCATTTGATAGGACTTCCAGACCGTTACATCCTGTACATCTCTTACTTGTAGTTGTATTAGTTCTCGGAGTCTAAATATTTTCAATCTCCCGTTGAAGTTTTTTCCTTCAAACACCCCTGGTTTGGTATGCAAGCCTAGTTTACAAACCATGTTGTTTCTCACAAAACTGTGAGAAGCTACTCTGACCAGTATTCCCGGTACCGTTTTGCAACTCTAGCATCCTTGAGGTTGAACTTTTAGTAGAAATGCCAGTTGGCCTTCCTCGTACCCCTCGTCAAATTTTGCGATCTATGAAACCTTTTGTGGTGTCTTAGACGGCTCAAGTGGGCGATCGTTTGGCGCAGTCGCACCTTTCACTCCTTCCCTTTGCCGTTTCGTGACTCGTTATTCTATGAATTCTGCCCTTTTCGGCCTGATGTTTGCTTTGGCAGTTGCAAGCAATATGTCCAACTATTCTGCAGCTGTAGCAAGTGCACATGTCTCTCTGGTCGATAGTGTCCACTTCCATTGGAGTCAAGGAGTCCCCTGACTGGCTTTTCCCATTTTTACAATAACTGAAAATGGGAGGACACCAGCTATAGGATTCATGGATCTGAGCATTGTATTTGGTGCTGTCGATCCTTTCTGCTCTTGCGATTATCCGTGGTAAGTTGTTTTGGATGCAAAAGACGGCGATCGCTTGCCGGATGTCTCACTTGAGGCCGTTGTTGTAGTGAAAACAGAGCTTGTTATGGGCGATGTCTACACCAGTGATGATCTTGTGGAACATCTGCGTGTACTCTGCCATGTTGGACTACTGACGGAGACACTAGAGCTTGTACTGAGCGTCCGAATTCTCATTCAGTTTGCCAAAGCGTGCAAGCATTGTGTGTGCAAATTCATTTCAATCGGCTGGTGGCGTCAATGAGTTTTGCCATTGCGGGTTGATCTGCTCCAAGGGTAGAACGCCTACGGTCAGTGATATGAGACAGGCGCCGTTGGTCATTGATGAGGCCCCGCTAGTCTCCTGCTGCCGTTGGATGGCCTTTAGATCAGACCACCAACTTAACGTCGTGCCACGCAAAAGAGCGGCCGTGAGGTCAATCTTGTTTTGTTTGTCTTTGACCCCAACAGCAGTGAAGTATACCTCCAAACTTGTCCATTTATGGTCGATCAAACCAAAAGCACTTACTGATAATCTAACTTACAGATTTAGAACATATGTGGAGGATGTTTCCTGGAAATGAGTTACTATTAATATGAATGCTTCTTAGAAGTTACTTGTAAATCCTAAGTACACAAACACTTCAATGTGTACTACCCTGGAAGCTTCATTGAACTTCCTTCAAATCCTCATACCTTTCAAATTGTTTTCAAATACTACAAATTCTCATGTATGAGCAACACATAGGTGATAGATACAATCTTGTCAAATCATTTATGCCCAGTAACCCCAAATCCATACACTTCATAATCAATTTACAAGACTGAAACATAAGCTAAGGATTGTTACAAAAAAATGACAGTTGACAGTGTTTCTGAGAAATAACTTGCTACAATCATTTACACAGTATGTATTATGTACATGAACACAAGAATTTCACTGAACGTTTTTCAGACCTGGATGCCTGAAAACATATTTTGAGTTAAGAAAAATTATCTGTCAAATATCACTTCAACATGTCTTTTTTATCAATAGAACCCACTCCTGTACTTGTGCAGCCCATATGCTGTGTCCGTGCTATCGTACTCGGACACAAAATGGATACTATATGTTAAAATGGGTGACCCAACGCTCCAGCGGGACCCCCCCCCCCCCCCCCCCCCCATGGAATTGGGGGTGTGTATTGAGTTTTGTACCTAGAGGGTGTCAAAACGTTTACACAAGTGTACAGATACACTTGCATCGCTTTCGGATACAATGTATTTGTTCTCATTCTCCCCATATCACAGTGTAAGACAAAGAAAGTTCTAATTTTTCTTATGTACCAAAGGATGTTGGATGATGCCGATGGACAATCCAAATTGACATTCGCTTCCTAGATATTGAAATGACATGTCTGTTCTTGCTGTTGTCTACCAGCTACAGCAACCAATAGACTCACTAGCTACAATTTTTACTTGGGGGGGGGGGGGTGGGGAGTCGTCATCAATCCCCCCTCCCCCCCTCGGTCAAAGTGTATTGGGGTTTGTATTGTATTGAAGATACCCTACTGGCCAATGCCACTGCCGACCTTGTCATGGTGGTGAAGGAATCTACCATAGGTTGGGTGGTTGACACATGCCTGAGCCTCTTGAACCACCCTGACTTGGTGCAACGCGCATGGGTAGCTGTGGGCTTTGGCAAAGTGAGTCAGAAAGATTTTCAGGATCGGACAACGAATGGCATGATGTTGTTCCTCTGTGACCCTGCATTGAATGGCTTTGAAGAGGACTTCTTTGAAATTCTTGCTAGCCTGTAGGAGTGTGCTCACTTGCATTTGCCTGTTTCTATGAATAGAATTCCATGCTTCTAATGTCCTAAATTCTTTCTCACTGGGTGTGAGTCATTCTGTGACACACATTTTCCATGTGACAGCGAAGACGATGCTCGTCAGAGTTGTGCTTGCCGAACGATTTTTTTCTGGTCCTAATTACAAAACAAGGACAGGGTTGCACCCAAATTCCACACAAACATAAATTAGGAACACACAATTGCACATAAACATAAACAAGTGGACCAATTTTTTTTTTTCTTCTTTTATTTTGGTTGTGGGATTCCATATGAATTTGTTTCCTACTCCTCGTATCATCCTCGGCAAGGAAGAGCATAGCTCGGATTTTTTGTTGTCTCCCACGAGATCCGCTTCTTAGCCTTATGAGATGGGGGTGTCATTGTTGATTCTTGATTCATTGTGTCGAATTCAGATGGTGATGCTTGCAGCACACCGTCTGGGGCCATTCTTGGAATTTTTCCGCATGGATATCCTTGAGTGAATCACTGGCATTTTCTCTTGTTACCATCATTTCTTCTTGCTCAAGATAAGTCAACGTCCTCTCATTCCTCCATTGGCAACATCACTACCTGAAGTTTCTTTTCTCCTTTCATGTGTGGTGGCAATTAGATGCAAGATTTTGTAGCAATCGACCACATGATGGCTTGTAACTCTGCCTTCATGTTGCTCATTCATGTTCACTGCGTCTGCTTTGTTCACAATAGGTTGGGCCGAATGCTTCTTGTTGAGGATGTTACAATTGTGATTTTTTGTTGGTCCCGGTTCAGACCCTTTTTTGCATGACGTATGGTGTGTGCCGGATCTAAAAATGAAGTTGTTGTTGGAAACAACCACTGCTTGCTCATTCTGGCGGTAGGTAGTGACAAGGTGCCAGCACAAGCTCTCTACCATGCGAGGGTGGACCACAAGGCAGCCATGGTGACGGGAGAGACAAGGAGTTGGTTGAAAGACCTTGAGAAACCACAAGAGATAAGTGTGGGTAGGAGTCACGGGCTAGCGAGCTCTTAGCAACCGGTTGACCGGGCCAGCCACTTGAGTGGCTCAAAGTGGGGCCCGGCCGCCACCCCGGGGTTGAACTGAACTGGTCGGCCAAAACCCGTTGTGGTTTCTCACACTTTGGAACAACCGAGAGTGTGGCCCTATAGGATCAGTAACATGGTGCTCTAAACTACAAGTCCAGCCACACATTCATATCAATCGCACAAAGAACCACGTCGACCACGAGCGTATGTGGATGCATGTTTTTCCTACGTATCTCTCTGATGTTGCAGCAAAGTGAAAGCTAGTCACCACACGCTGATAACAGCAAATATGCTCTCAGATGCAAATGAGCATGACTGGGCCCGTACCAATCTTGCACCCTGCTCAACTCTTGCTGACGAGGTGACTCCATCCGCATGTACGGATTTGCTTCACTGTCCTCGACTACCGCTTTAGTGGACACAGGTGTGCATGATTCCAGACCGACAATTCCTATCAATGCCACCAGCAAGCACAGCTGTCGCTCACGCACCGTCTCACTCGAAAGGTTGGTCGATGTCACCTGCTCGATAATGGAGTAAGGACCACCATCTGACTCCATCATGTGTGTTACTACTCCGTTGTGTGTACGGAAACCCGTAGACTCTCGGAACATGGACGACTCCTCACGCTGAAGCTGGTCCTCAGGTAGCGCAAATGACACTCTGGAGCCTGCTGTGTCTGCTGCAACACATGTCGCAGCGACATCTCTCAGAACTGCTGCTCTCAAGAATGCCTCAACCTCTAAAAGACGAGCCGGCCAACCCTGCTCATGCACTAGGACTGCTGTCCGGCTCGTGTGAGTCTCGTGCGCCAATGCTCCCGTGAATGCAAATGGAGCATTCCGATCGGCACGATACTCCTGTGCCACCGCCAGGCCGCTACCGGTTGGAGTCGCGAGTGGCACTGCCTAGGCAGGCGAGACCTGTACTCCTCCTGATGCAGCCTGCTGCTGCAGAACGTCTGGCTCCTGTCCAAGCGTAGATGTTGACCTCAATGACATGCACGTCCCAAGCACTCAAACCTCCGCATGACAAGTGTGATTCTACTACACACTCTCCCATAAAATTCTGGTAGATGCATCTCGATCAGTACGGGACTCCTGTGCCAACGCCGGGTCGCCACCGGTCGGAGCCGCGAGTGGCACCGCCTAGGGACACCGTACCTGCGCTCCTCCTGATGTAACATGCTGCTATGGAATATCTGGAGCCAGCCCTAATGTGAAAGTCGAGGTTGATGACACGCAAGTCTCCACCATGAACGCCATGTCGGGATCAGACTCCACATCATGTGCTGTTGCCGTATTGTCTGTATCTGCCTGAGTTGACGCTCGGGCACCATGGCCCAGCGCGAGTGTGGATCCTATCGCTTTGGTCATAAGAGGCAATGAGCGGTGACCACACTCCCCCTCGACAGGTACAGCAGCGGAAGCCGAGGAGGTGGAGGATGTATCAAAACTAGCGCGAGCAGGACGTGCTGAGCGCTGATACCGACGCTCTAGAGACACATGACTGGAACGACTACATGAAGGCATGTCATCCTGCGGTGGCGTCGTGGTCGCAGGAGAGTGGAGGATCAAAGGGATGTGGTAGCCTGGGACTGGCCGGTAGGTGGAGCTGAAGGGATACCATTGGATGAGGAAGGAGGAGAGAATGAAGGCAACGTCATGAAAGAGGCCGTCAACGAACTAGTAGTAGAAGCACGCTCGGTGACGACGAGGTCACAAAGCCTCTACACCATCTGCCGCAGGCTGTGGATCTTGGCAAATATGGAGGTCTAGCTAGGGGATACACCAACGCTGGCAGATCTGTATGCTCTGGAGGACGCAGGCTCGGACAAGGCTGAAGTCAAAGTGGATGCCAGCCGCAAGGGCGCGTCTAGCAGCGCTACAACCATGACATCCATCACCATAGTAATAGCGGGCGAATGCGGAAGGCACCTGCTGAAATGTCTATGCACTCATCTTGTGCGCTGGATGATGGATACGTGCCGAGGGAACCTACTCCCAGTGGTAAAAACCAAGCCGTGGGAGAGGATGAGGCTAGTAGGTACTGTCACTCCCAGAGGTCACGGCATCAGGGTCAAAAAACGTGACCCGAAGGGACAAACTGCACCACTACAGTACGCCCGGAGAATGGAGTGTAACGAACTTCAGGTACTAATGTTGCTGCCACTAATGGGGCAAAGATTACTCCAAGAACAGAAGGGGTGGCGGCGACAAGTGTGGATGCTGCTTCAAGCGGTAGACAACCCAGCCCTCGGAGATGTACATAATCAAATCTACTATCGTACCTACAAAGTGAACAGCACGCACCAATCGACAAGCCCTAGGGAGACGCCGGTCCACGACGTATCTCGAACCGAAGATCGCCGCCGACAACGCAATCCGTTGTCGGCTAGGAAGACAAAACTGCAAGCGCTGCTACAACCGCCACTGCTGTTGTTATGGAAACTGCTGTTGCTATAGCGGTTGCTACCGTTGCAGGTGTGAATGAGATGTCAGGCTATTCTATGGCCCCATAAGATTTGTAATAATTTTTTTTCTCCTGCCCTCACCCTTATTCTTTGTTTTTTTTTTTTCTTTCTGCTCAACCCGGGTTTGACCGTCACCCATTTCCGGATTGCCCCCTAGAAAGGGGGCAAGTCAGGATTGGGGGGAATAAAAAAAGACAAAAAAAAAAGGAGGGGGCGACTTCAGGTTGCCCCCCTTGCTCCAAAAAAAATGAGACGAGCGTGCAAGTGAGTGAGTGAGCGAGCGAGAGGTGGGGGAGGGCGGGGGCGCTCCGCCCCTCCCTTTTTCCGTCGGCCGACTAGGCCGACGACGCTGACGGGCCCCTCTGAGGAGCCCCTCGGAGGACCTTGATGGGGCCCTCTGAGGGCCCCCTCAGGAAAAAGGGGGGCGCAAACGGGGCCGACGGGTCCCCTAGGAGGAGCCCCCCTGATGGGGTTCGAGGGGGCCCCTTCGAGGGAGCGGGGGCCTCAAAGGAGGGCTGCGAGGCCCTCCTTGCTTTAGTAATAGAAGCGGTAGCGGCAGGTGCAGCTGCTGTAGTTACTACTACTGCTACTCCTTCTACTGCTACTGTTGTTGCTGCTGCTCTGCGCAATAGCTGCTACTGCTGCTTGCTGGTACCGCCATTGCTGTTGCTGCTGCTTGCTGTTGCCACCGCTACTACATGCTGATGTTGCTACTGTACGCTCCTGCTGCTGCCATTGCTGCTGCATGCTGTTGCTGCTGCCGCCGCTCCTACAGTGGCTGTTGCTGCTGCTGTTATGTGCTGTTGCTGATGACGCCGCTATTGCAGTGGCTGATGCGCAGCTTTAGCTGCAGTTTCTTCTACTGTTGTGCAACATAGTGGCTGCTACTACTGCCTCCTGTGCAGCTGGTGCAAATGCTAGCGCTGGCCGCTATTGCTGCTGCTGTCGCCGCTGCTGCTGTTGCTGTGGGCGGCTTCCCTGCCGCCATTGCTCTTCGTGTGTGGCACATCAGTTGCCGCGGCTGCTACGTCTGCTGCTGCTGCTGATGTTGCCGCCACGGCTGCTACGTCTGTTATTGCTACTACTGTTGCCGCCGCAGTCGCTAATGCTACTGTGCGCGGCTCACCGCCCCTGTGGCATTCACGTGCATTCGCTTCGCGCTCCCTCACGCTGCTGTCGGCGTGGTGGCACGTGGTGCACTCTCTTTGTGTTCCAACCACAACTACTGCTTCTCCTGCTTCTGCTTCTAACACACCCCCCTGTGCTCTGATACTACATTGGAAAAAAATTAGGGCATGGAAGCCCATGCAAACACAAAAATGAGCTCTGTGTGTGAGTGCAATGCAAGACGGCAAAATTCTGGCTAAGTCTGGAACGTATAAAAGGAAAGAAGAAGGAGAAAGAACAAATGAGGCCCTAGCGGGCTTGTGTAGGGGCACCGGCAGCTCGCCGCATCGGCCCCGTCACCTTTGTTGAACCTAAACGAGTTAGCGGGGAGGACACTTTGCATACACCACGATAACAATCAACGGTGGTCTCCGCAAGGCACCGGAAGAGCTCTCTGAGTGCCCGGGACTCGGCCACCGAGAAAATATGAGCAATGCTAGAAAATCTCAGAATCAGCGTCCAGAAATCATGCACAGCTTTCTGAACACCGGAAGCACTGCTAGAGCCACCGGGTCTCCTCGTTGCACCGGTACGGTCCACCGGGTGTACGGGTCTCAACCTACCAAGAAAACTCTCCTAGCTCTTGACAAGCCCATAGGTCTGCCGGAACGCATCGACGGCGTCTCGTCGGCGCTGTCGTAGATGCTGGAGAAGTCTCGGGACACTTCGGAGGCCCTTTGTGTCGTCACGCCCTCCTCTACCATATACCACCAACATGTGTATATGGGTATTCCATCGGCATCGGTCGTGACGGGTGGAAGCCACACAAACCAACAATTTTTCGTGCGATTGATACACATGCTTGGCTGGACTTGTAGTTTAGAGCACTGGGTCCCTCATGCTACAGGACCACACTCTCGTTCATTCCGAAGTGTGAGACACCACGGCGGCTTTTGGTCGACCGGTTCGGTTTGTCCCCGGGGTGGCGGCCAGGCCCCACGTAGCTCTAGTGAGCTTTTGTCCACCTGTCTCTTGGACGTCGTGCTCCCTCTCTCCTCACTTCTCCCATGTGGCCATGTGCATGCTTTTGGATTCGTCACCTTGCAGCACTAACTTGACAAGCCACGTCCACCTTACCTTTCCACGGCAACAGGGGCAGGGAAAACTCTACTGGAAAAATCTCTAGTTGAGTTTTCCTATTGCACACCATGCCAGTTGATGATGACCACACTGCAAGAGGAGTTGCGACGACAGTGCGCTAATCTCTAGGCAGCTCTCACTGTACAATGCTTTACAGAAGAGAAACTACGTACTGAAAAGGGTGATCAGGAAAGTTTCACTGATGACATTATTGATGTGGTCCTCAGTTGCATGGAGCCTGCACTACGCTCTACGCCCTCCGCATCCGCTGCTGCTGGCATTGCTGCTGCATTCTCCACCTCACCCGCATCCGCATCAAATGCCACTGGCTCTCTCACTGCCAACCCCCTTGCCTTCGCGACTGCTATAGTCACTGCCGCTGCCAAAGTCCTTGCACAGCCAATACACTCCAAACCAGATTTGATTCCGCACCACCTCTTACCTCACCTTTGCTTCGTGGGAGGTTTGTTTTAGTACTTAGGCAGAGGGTGAAAAGCTTTGGGAGTACCATCACGAACCCAATCCTTCTGCAAACCCTCCTTTCCTCCCCACGGATGCTAAGTCAACACGCGCTGTCTAGGCTCTTATCCGAGCTGGGTCTGATGACCTCAGTGATGAGATAGTGTCTCACAATACTGACATAGCCCGTCGCAAGCCTGCTGACCTTGTTGCTGCGTATGCGCTCATCAAGTGCCGCACCACTGTCACTGGCCACACAGCATAGAGTGTCCTCACAGTCCAGTTCAGCATGCTCTTTATTTGTGCTGATGAAACTACCTACTGGGCCCGTAGACATTGCCTTCTGGGTGACCTCGGCAAAGTGTCTCACGGACCCCTTCATGTTGTCCTCTTTGTCTTCAACAACCTCATATCCAAATTTTCTGAAATATTTGGGAAGGTGAAACATTTTGAGCTCAAGCGTCTTGTCGCTGAGCTCGTACCTGTTGTCCTTCTCCCTGGGCATTGGGCCCTCTAGGAGTTCACCTCCCAGCACCGTACTGACCTGTGGAGCATCCTCCAGAACAAACACATCCACTGTACAACTATTACAGGTGCCACCACTGTACTCCCTTCCACCTCTTTGTCATCCACCTCCTCTTCTTGAGCCTCCTCCTCTGCCACATCTCTCCTCAGTCAAGGGGGAGGGGGGTGGCAGTGGTCGTGGTCGGGGCAAAGGCACCGGCGGTTCAGGTGCCGGCGGCCAGGCAGGTCGTGGCAAAGGCAAGGGTTCCAATAGCGCCTCTTCTTCCTTTTCCACTCCCAACACTGTCATGTGCTAGAACTATGACACCACCGGACACTCAGCACTGTAGTGTCCGTCACCACTCGAAAACAAGCATCTTACATCAACCATGCGGGCACACTGGGCACGCTCTTTCGGTGGCTCTGGGAGCTCTTCTTGTGCCGCCACCTCCACAACTCCGACAGGTCGCAGTTCTCCTGTCATGACTGAGAGTGCCGCCTACAGCACTGCTACTTCCCCACCTCCGCTTCCTTACCCCAAGGGGTGGCCCCCTCGGTATGGAGGGCCAATTCACTATGGGCCCCCACCTGGTGCCTACTCTCCTCCTGCCTGGGCGTCTCCCGCCTATCCACCTCGGCGTCCCTCCTCTGGCGTTATCATCACTCCCAACCCGCCTTAGGACAAGCGCTAGTTGGACGTTGCTCTCTCCTACACTGTCCATCAGCGTCAACTTCGTGATCAGGGAGGTGAGAATGGGTGTTCCAGATTTGAGTCACTTGCGTGTGTTGTTGATGGGGAGTTGCGTGGTCCTACATCCGGTCATGTTCTAGGGTGTCCTTCTACTGATGTCTCGTGGATTGAAGAGTGGCAGTCTGTTCAATTGCCTTGATGTCTTTCCGCATGCCACCAGCATTTCTCTCCGTACAGTACCATTGCCATCGTGAGTCGTTACCCCTCCACTACTCGTGCATCAGATGGTTTCTTGATCCTTGACTCCGGAGCCATCCACCACATGATCTCGTCACGCTCGTCCTTCATCTCTCTTGGCTGTGTTGGCTCTATCCGCTTTGTCCGCACCAGATCTGGCCACTTGCTTCCTATTCAGGGGGTTGGGGTTGTGCGCTCTGTCGGCCTTGGGAGGGAACCGTTTTTGCCAGACGTCCTAGATGTTCCATTGCTTGAGATGAGTCTTCTCTTTGTAACAACGCTCGACGACTAGGGCATGGACTTCTTATCTAGTTGTGGCATTGCCTCTATCTCTTATCGCATCTCTAGCCGCATTTTACTACACGGCAAACACTATGATCTCCTGTTTCGTGTTCCCACCTTTGATCATGTTCATGTCACTGCTGCCCAAGTGTACGTTGCTTGCTCCCTTTGCCCTGCGTATGCACAGCTACTGCACCGCCTCTTGTGCCACATCTACCCTACTGCCATTGAGAACCTGCTTTGTGTGCTTCGAGTAGATGACCTTGATGTTGCCATGTTTCCTGCTCCTTATCCTCCCGACTGCCTTGACTATGCTCAATGAAAAATGCACCGCTCCACTTTTTCCACCTCTGAGTCGTGTACCTATCATCCCTTCAACCTACTGTACGCTGATGTCACGTGGCCTCTTCCTCATGAGGCTCGTGGGAGGGTTGGTTGTTACATCCTTTGACTCATTACTGACTTCTCCCGCATGCGTTAGGTCTTTTCTTTTAAGAAGAAGAGTGATGTCTGCTCCACTCTAGAGTCCTGGCTCCCTCAAGCTGAACTTGCCTGTGGTCGTCGTCTGCGTGTCTTTTGTTGTGATCGTGGTGGTGAGTTCATGGGCCCTACTACTCGTTTCCTCACGTCTCGCGGGCTATGCATTAAAGTAATGGCTCCCTAGACACCCTAACAAAACATCGTGTCTGAACGGTGGAACAAAACCCTTGCTGATGGTCTCCGTACCCTCCTCAATGCGTCTGGCATCCCTCCTTCTTTCCCTTTAAGGCCATGTCCTACATGATGTGGATCTTGAACTGTGTTCCCTACGGTCCCCTCCCTTGTCATGTCACCTCTTTTTAGCATTTTTTTGGGCGCCATGCTGACCTTTGTCTTGCTTGTGTTGCTACCATCGAGCTTCCCACGGACTTTTGAAACGTAAAACTCAGTTCGCATGCCCGCATGTGCATCTTTGTCAGTGTCACTGCCATCGATGGCATGGCAGTTCTGGGACCCCAACCGTGCTTGTGTTATCAATTCTCATGACACCCTCTTGTTTGAGGATGTCTTTCCTTGCGACCTATCGCTTGTCGCTCCACCCTCTTCCCTGTCCTTGCTCCGTCGGCTTGAGGGGGGTGGGTCTGTCTAAGCCTTCAGTCTCATAAGGGCCCCGCCATCTCCCGCTGGTGCGGTCCCTTCTTCCTCTTGTCTCTCTCCTCCTTCTCCTTCTGACATGCCTCCCAGCGCTGACACACTCGCTAGCACCCCGTCCCATTCCCCGACTAGTCCTTCTCCGATGCCTTCTCCTTCTGTGTCCTCTAAGTCCGTGTGAGCGACTCGAAGTGCTCTGCCACTATGTGCTGACATTCCGACACATTCTCCCCCACGTGTCATTACTGGCGCCCCTCAGATGATTGCTCTGTAGCCCTCTATGTCCGTTGGTGAAACAATATCCCCTCCTATCTCTGATGCCCCACCAGGTGGATCAAAGCCATAGACCCGCGAGGGAGACTTTGTGCCCTTCCACTACACTCTTCTTCGCAGTCCACCTAGCCCTTTCAGCGACACACTCGTTTTAGTGCATCCTTCATTGCAGCCGGATCCTCTGCCAGGCCTACTAGCGTGGATGCATTAGGACTGGCTGTCAGTATTTTCCACCCTAACTCAACGGTGGGCTATGCACTCGTAGCTCACGAGTTCCATAGTACCCTTGAGGCATCTATCGCTGGATACATTGCCGCTTGTTTTGCGGCAAGTGGGCTTCCCTCTCTTCCACCAGAGCCTACCATTGTTCGTCAGGCAAGAGAGGCAGCTGAAGCTGACCTCTAGGAAAAGGCCATGCAAGAGGAGCTTACAACCCATAATGAACATGAGGTCTTTGAACTTGTTGATCTCCCAGCAGGCCGCAAGGCTGTTTCGGCCCGCTTGGTCTTCGGCGTAAGCTCAAGCCTAATGGTATAGTTGACAAGTATAAGGCCCCACTCACCGCAAAGGGATTATCTAGATTCCAAGCATCAAATTCAATGAGAAGTTTTCTCCAGTCCGACGGTATACCACAGCACAAGCCCTTCGGAGCCTGGTCATCCAGCATGACTGGGAACTGGAGCAGATGGACGTCAACAATGCATTCTTGCACGGATGTCTGGACAAGGAAATCTACATGGTGCAGTCACCAGGCTTTACAAATGGCACGAACAAGGTATGGCGGTTACGCAAGGCCTTGTACGGGCTCAAGAAGTCGCCCTGATATTGGAACCTAGAGATCTCATCCACACTCGAGAGAGGTGGTCCACCCCAGTTGCAGCACTATTCATCCAACACTCTTCTTGAGTGCATCCTTGCAGCCCTTCCAGGCCATCTTGGTTTACGTAGATGATCTCCTCATTGCGTCACCCAGCCCTGCTGTCGTCGAGTTAGTGAAGTCCCTCCAGCAGTCCACTTACAAGATGAAGGACCTAGGTCCAACTCGAGTGTTTCTTGGCATGGAACTTGAGGGTGTCCGCCAACGCCGTACGCTAAACGTACACCAGGTTGCCTACATCCGCAGCCCAGGAGAGCGGTTTGCCTCTCTGTTGGCTGAAACTCTCACTGCATCCACACCAATGACTCCAAGTGGTCAACGCCTGCTGAAGTCACTTGACACGTCTTAGTTGGGAGAGCCTGTCAAAATCAGAAATTACCCTAGTGTGATCGGATCGCTGATGTACCTCGCCATCACCACTTGAGCGGATGTGGCCTTCTCGGTCAACTTCCATGTCCGGTTCTCTCAGCAGCCTCGTCAGAGGCACCTCAAGATAGCGCTCTGTGTCGTCCGCTATGCACTATCCACCGCGCGTGTAGAAATATGCTACATATCGTAGCCTTCTGTAGTCATTGATGGGTACATGAACAGTGACTGGGCTCATGACTCAGACACACATGGTCACACTGGCTACATATCTCTTGTGGGTGGGACTGCTATCCCATGGACGAGTGGAAAACAGGGATGTGTCACACAAAACTCCAGTGAGGCTGATTACGTTGCGCTTGAAGCAGGTACGTGTGACAGTGTATGGTTCTCTTGCTTGTTACAACAACTTCGTGTGCCCATCCATTGCATCACGCTGCACTCTGAAAACCAAAGCGCGAAGGCAATCGCTTAGCATGATGTCATGCATCACTCGCGCACTAAGCACATCAACATTGAGCATCATTTTGTTCTCGAGCGTATTGGTACAGGAGAAGTCCGGGTTGTCTGGGTCGACACTCGTCAACAGCATGCAAGGTTTTTTCACCAAAGCCCTTAGCAGTGGAATTTTCAAGGCTGCCGTGCATGCAGTTGGTCTCTTGCGTGCATGCGATGCCTTTATTGATGTGGTCACTATCTGTCTATTGCCTGTACTGTTGTTCTCTATGTGGTGTGTGGACTGTTCGACTGTGGGTCATGGTGACTAAACTGACATGAAGCTCAAGGCACACGCAGTGCGGGCCACGGAATGTGACGACTCCTCCTTCTCCTTCTCTCTTGGCATGCGACCGCTCATTCCTCCTCATATGACAGACACGAGCTCTGGTGTGGATGCAAAACATGCATCTGGCATCTCAACACATTACAAGTTTGGTTGACCCCGAGGAGGATGCAACAACACTGGCTCCATCGTCTTCAGTAGCAGAGATGGGGGTGCACTTGCGAGTTCTACAGTCTGCATGCATAGCATCTAGTGAGACAGAGTTTATCCTACGCGAGGCAGATATGGGCCACCTCCGCATGTCCGAGGCAGATTACGCTGACCTGCAAGAGCGTGTAGTGTAGCGGAAGGTGATGGCAGCACGTGAACAATTGTTTGAGCAGGGGAGCTCAAGTACTATCGGCACAAGCTTTCCACTACCAGGATATTGCACACCCATACACAAGGAGGATCCTATACCAGCTCCGACTATGACGTCCGATGGAGACACTACCATAGGAGAGCTGAGCGTGCCTCTAATTTCCGCCATTATCGTTCCTGTCAGCTCCGTCATCGCTCCTCCTTCCAATGCTGCCAGTACGCACATTCATCCACCCGAAACCGTTGTTCCATTGTCACCTTCCTCCATGAGTGGTGATCTGGTTCATCGTTCCAGCCCTCCTGTTCTGGCGGTACATCCCTGTACGAGTCGTACAGGGATGAGGGGAGCTGTCTCTGCATGATTGGGAGACCACATGATTCATCGCCCAAGATTTGTTCAGCTACGGCATTAGCATCTCCATTGAGGACATCGCTCCCAGGTTCATCTGCCCACAGGAAGTGTTGTGTGGACCTCGACCTGACGCACCGTCACGGGAGATGCATGGCGAGGGGTCCATGCTCTGCTATGAGCATGGACCCCTCGCCATGCAACAACCGTCATGTGGCTCATGGCACGTGCCTGCATAGATGCACGGGTATGGTAGCACTTGGTCGGTTGTACCAGTGTCATGAGGAGACCATGTGATCCTGTGTCTCGGTGTGTGGCGATAGTGTGTGTGGCATATGCATGCCAGCTAGTTTGCACAGTGGTTGAGACCCGGACACGTGGTGAGTTGCACCCATGTTACGAGGAGACCCCCTATGATCATGTATGTTGATTGATGGTGCTATTCTGGTCGGCATACAAATACCTGTTGGATTGCTCACAGTGGTCGAGACCCGGCCACTGGTAGCGCCAGTGTCACGAGGAGACCCTCTTGCCGTCTCACGTGAGTATGATGTGCATTACACTGGTTCGTGTTCGTGTGCATGACTCTTCTCATGGTCTACACCAGGACACTTATTATGATGTGCCAGTGCTGTGAGGAGACCTTAGATGGAAGCCAATGTGTGTGGTTGACCGGTGTAGACGTTGTTGTTTAGTACCTAAGCTTATTTGTGTGTTCTCGCGTTGATGGCCATGTCAGCCAGGGAGAGTGTTGGTTTGTGTGACTTCCACTCGTCATAACCAATGCAGATGGATTACCCATATGCAGGGTTGCAATACCGCGGTATTTAGTACCGCGGTACTCGAGTACCGCGGTACCATAGTACCACGGTACAAATACCGCGGTATCATGATTTTGTGGAAACTCATTACCGATACCGGTACTCGCACCGCGTGACCGACGGTATTGGTAAGATACCGCGGTATTATACAGTTACCGTGGTACACGGTATACCAATGTATAAAACATACATGGTAGCACGGTACTAAAATGTGTACCACGATACTGAATGCCCTAATATTTTTCTTACACCAAAAATGAATTCTAAGCTTGAAAAATGAGATAAGTAATAGATGTCATGAACTTGGACCTCAAATTTATATACTCACAAAGAAAGGATACACCTTTACATGATATTCACTTGTGACATGGAGATGTTTAGGTGGAGTAGCAATTAGGGGACATGAAATGAGAGAAGGGGAGGAGGGCAAAATTATGAAGAGATACTCTGGTTGAATACTGTAGTCTCTTGTATTCGCTTTTTTTTTAGAGGTCAATAAAAGGACAGTTAAATTTGACTATTATTTTCAGCCTTGGAATTTTGGACCTGTTTGTCCAAAAGCCCCGGTACTTTCTCACTGTCTTATTTTGGTCAAACGTCCATGTCCTTGGTCTGTCCATAGGACTTTGCTTTTTGAATTTTGAAATTTCAAACGTCGAGGGCGAAGTCGTACATTGCAGCTCGCTGAACGCACACTCATCCCCACTACCACATCGACTTAGTTGTAGCGCATTACTGTTACTTGTCCATTTTTTTTCTTTCACCTTCTTATTACCGCGTTACTGTACTGCGGTATGACATCGCGGTACAGAATAGGGGTACCCTGCCAAGTCAGTACCGATACCGTACCCGTACCGCAAAAAGGAATACCGTACCGCGGTACAAAAACACGGTATACCGCGGTACCGGTAATACCGGCATCAGCCCTGCCCATATACCTATGTTGGTGGTATATGGTAGAGGGCGTGACGGCACGATGCGCCTCTGGAGTGTCTCGAGAATTCTCCAGCATCTACGACAGCGCCAGCGAGACGCGGTCGATGCGTTCTGGCAGCCCTATTGGCTTGTGAGGAGCTAGGAGAGTTTTCTCAGTGGGTTGAGACCCGCGCACCCAGTGGACTGTACTGGTGCGACGAGGAGACCCGGTGGCTGTAGTAGTGCTTTCGATGTTTGGAAAGTCATGCGTGATGTCTCGACGCCAATTCCAAGATTTTCTAGCGTTGCTCGTATTTTCCCGATGGTCGAGACCCAGGCACTCAGAGAAAGTGCGTAGAAGCTTCCTAGCAACACAGCCGTTGACCGGGTGTCAGTGCCTGGTCAGATGGTGACGACAGTCACAGGTCATACACACAACGGCAAGGGTTTGGCTAGGAGACACAAGACACAGTGTCAGAATGCTTCAATATAGCACATGCGGAGAGAAATGACAACTGACAGGTCCAGGACATAAATACCTACCGCGGCGCGCGGCGGGTGTCACACGCGGCAGTCCAAGAGCTGTCCTAAAACCGGCCCAAAACCACTGTTTTGGCCGTAACTCTGCGCACACATATCATAATCCTACGCTGTCTCAACCTAGACGTGCAGAATCAAAAGACGGACGCAGCAACTAGTCACATGCGTGCATCCATCGACTGACAGCGAGTATACAATGCAAAAACATGCAAATGGGCCTCATGGCCAGTCCGCCGAAAGGCGCCTGCAAGACGTAGAAGGCACAGCAAGGAGTCCCGGTGACATCTGGGGCTCCGGAACAGTGGTCGGTCAGCTCCAAGCGGGTAGTCCGCCGACTGTCGTCGCGTCGGTGTCACCAGGGCCACCTGCCTCAAGGATCTGCACGAGTAAGGACACGGCCGAGTGGTCACAGTAATCTATACAGGAACGGCACAAAGCACAACACTCCCCCATGACCCGATGGTACGCATGTCCATACGCGTGCAACACTGGTATAACCGCATAGTGGGTGACACAGACAGGTGAGACGCCAACGTACATCCCACACTCAACCACTGTCATGCACGGGGTGAAGCTCAACAGAACGAATGGCCACCAGAAACTTTCCGCGGGCAAGTGCCTTCGTCAAGAAATCAGCACACTGCAAGTCAGTGCCAACCCACATGATGGAGATGACGCGTCGCTCCACCAGATCACAAACGAAGTGATGCTCAACCGCAATGTGCTTCGTGCGAGCATGAAAAACACCAGAGTTCTCCACAATGGCGAGAGCACTCTGGTTGTCGCAACGCAACACAATGGCAGGTACTGACTGCCCAAGCTCAAGAAACAAGCGCTGCAGCCAAACTGCCTCAGCTGCCCCTGCCCCCAAAGCAACATACTCTGCCTCCGATGAGCTACGTGCGATGCAGCCCTGCTTCCCGCTTTGCCAAGACCAAGCGGTACCACCGAGCAGAAACACGTAGCCAGTGCGACTGTGCACGTCAGGGCTCCAAGCCCAGTCGTTGTTAGTGTAGCCGTTAAGGACCACCGAACACTGCCCACGAAAGCAGAGTCCGAGATACGGCGTGGAGACCACGTACCGTACCACTCGCACAGCCGCGTGAAGAGTTCTTGCACGTGGAGCCTATGAGATCTGAGCGAGGAGGTTGACGGCAAACGCGATGTTGGGACGCGTGGTAGTGGCCAGGTATATCAGAGATGTGATAAGACGGAGGTACAAGGTCACGTCCACTGTCTCCCCCAGCTGTGTAGGGTCATCCACTTTCAGGGCATGCTGCCCATCAGGTGTAAGGGGTGTAGAAGCAGTGGGTACTACACCAAGGAGATCGCTAAAGCGCTCCCCCACGACTTGTGCGTATTGGGCCTGATGCAGCAACAGTGTCCGATGTCTGCGATCTCGCACGATCTCCATACCAAGAAACACCGATGCAGGACCGAGGTCCTTCATCCTGTAGGCGGTCTGCAGGACAGCCTTGGCCTCCTTCACGGCCTCCAGGGATGGAGACGCGATCAGAAGGTCATCAACATAGACTAGGATGGCGGTGAACCGCTCGGGTGTCGGTAGGATGAAGAATGAGGGGTCTGCCTCGCTCTGTACGTATCCTACGCGAGTCAAGGTGCCAATGATCTCCCGGTTCCAACACCGTGGAGACTGCTTGAGGCCGTACAAGGACTTGCGCAAGTGCCAGACCTTGTCACCGTCCTCAAATCCTGGTGGCTGAGCCACGTAGATCTCCTCATCCAAAGAGCCATGGAGAAACGCGTTGTTCACATCCATCTGGTGTAGTTCCCAGTCATGCTGAGCCACTACACCGAACAGAGCTCGAGCTGAGGTCATGCGGCCGACAGGGATAAAGGTGTCAGTGTAATCAACTCCCTCAATCTGATAGAATCTTGACGACCAAGCGGGCCTTGTAGCGTTCCAGTGAGCCATCCGGCTTCACTTTCTTACAAAAGACCCACTTGACCTGAATCGCCTTCCTCCCAGGGGGAAGGTCGACCAGCTCGTAGACTCTGTGCTCTCGGATGGCGCGAAGCTCATCCTCGTAAGCAGCTCGCCAGGCCTCAGCATCCTGCGATGAGAAATCCTCCCTCAATGTGCCCGGGTCAGGCGCCATAGAGGGGGAACTCTGCGTGGCAAGTGCACACGCCTCAGTGTCAGGCCTGACGGCCACGAGATCAGCTGCTGCGTCACAGGCAACATGGAACTCGCGAGTGACCAGGTCGTGCCCTATAGGGCACGCTAGGTGTACCTCTGAAAGCTCCGTGCGGACACTCAGGCCTAAGGCCTTTGTGCCTGGATCACCGCTCGCGATGCTGCGAGAGGAACGCTTGGGTCCGGGACCCGACGCTCGCTGAGCTCCGGAATCCAGTGGTCGAAGGTGACCACCGGGCTCACGGGAGTAACCGGAGGTCGAGGGGCGCACCTCAGGCTCAGGAACAGGTACGACCATAGGGACAGGTACGACCGCTGGTGAGCGCTGAGACGAGGCAGCTCGAGATGCCGTGCGAGGAGAAGCGTGTGTGGGGGACACTGAGCTGGAGGTGACAGCGGGCAAGGCTGGCGCGGACACTGAGACAGGAGTGTCAACCTACGTAGGGACAGGAGTGGGCTGGGCTGGGTCAGACACCGGAGCAGGGGTGCCCGTGGACACAGGTGGTGATGCAGGAGGAGGCGTGAGAGCAGCGGTACCTGTGGGGTGTGAAACAGGCTGAGCAGGTGATATCTCTGGACCAACGGCAATGATAGCCGGGTCATCAAGTGCTAAAGATCGAGAGGGGACTCGAGCGGACACATCAGCCTGACGAGAAATGGTCACTGGCGGAGAAGTCTCTCCCATCCGCTTAGGACCCTCACAGGAAGGGACATGAGCTGCGGAGAGAGCTGTGATCGAAGTCAGGTCACGGTATGTGAGAGACTAAGAAAACAGCGCGTCACGGGACTCAATGACACAACGGCGAGTGGGGTCCCAAAAGCGCCAGGCCTTCGACCGCGGGGAGATGCCGATGAAGGCACACAAGCGACCCCGAGGGGAGACCTTGGACCCCTGCTGGTCCTCGGTGTACCACACGGAGGCC
>SZWC01004207.1:6508-17339 GCA_023375785.1 Penium margaritaceum
CTACACGGCAGGCAGAAGGAACAAAAGCATGTACTTCATCCGTCACAACGCTTGTTGCAAAAGGTGGAAAGCAGATATCCTCTTGGAAGTTTAGTAGACATTGCTAGAATGACTTACACAATGCCAGCTAACAAGACAGGAGAAGAAGAATATCCTCTTGTAAGGATACAAAACCCTATTAAAACTTTTAAATTGCTAGTTGATGAAGCTTGAGCAGCACTAGTACAAAAGTAAACACATTGTCTAGTGAAAAAGCTAAAATGGCATCATATTCTTCTGTAATGACAGCAGACGGGTACAACACTCTTCACATTGCTTGTTGACAAAGCAAGGGGAGCAATAGATTTTCCCAGAATGGCAGCGAAATCCATTGCAATAGACTCCACAATGAAAACTTACAAGCGAGATGATAAAAAATTCCTCTGAAATGGATAGCAAACATTACTACCACTTGCACATTGCCACTTGATGAATCTAGAGAGGTAGAAGAGTTTTACACTGAGGCAGCACACTGAAAAACTCCACAGTCTGCGAGCTCACAAAGCTTGAATGGAAGTATTTTTTTCTATAAGGATAACCCACACGGCTGCAATATTCTACTCACTAGCAACCAACAAAGTTGGGAAAGTAACAGACTTTGCAAGCAATGGTAACAAACATGGTTGTAACACCTTACACGATGCTAGCTGACAAAGATGAAGCCGCAATAGATTTCTCCACAATAGCAGTAAACAGTGCTACAACATTCTACACTAATCCAGCAGATTAGGTTAAGGTTTATCGACAATCTTGCCTAAAGGAGAGGCGAACACCACAATGAATTTGATAACAAAGATATAAAAAAAGAGCATGAAACTCTTTAAACACCAACAGAAACAACATCGCTAACTAACAATGCGAGAAAGTAACAGCGTGAAGCCCTTTCTATTTCAACCCCAACAACACTACCAGCTAACAAAGCTAAAAAAGAACAACATGAAGCTTTTTCTATGTCATTCCCAACATTGCCAACTGACAAAGCTACAAATGTAGAGTGTGAAGCTCTTAGTGCATGAACTACAACGTTTCCCCCAGTTTTCAAAGCTGAAGTACAAAACCGTGAAGATCTTTCTACGTCAACCATTGTTACACTACTAGCTGACAAAGCTAGATCACCAGAGTATGATGTTGGTTCCACTTCAACTGCCACTCCGCCACTCGCTAACAAAGTGGGATCATCATATTTTGAAGTTATTTGAGCTTCAACCATCAATCCACTGCCAAAAAATAAAGCCAAAATGCAAGGGCGTGAAACTCTTGCATTTTTTACCCATGTGGTTCAGACGATGAAGTTGGAAAAAAAGAGCCTAAAGCTCTTTCTACGTCAACCACAATTACATCACTAGTTGACAGAGTTGGAACAAAAGAACATGGAGCTGTTTCTAATTCTATTGTACCTACATCACCAACTGATGAAGTTAGAACCGAATAATGTAAAGCTCTCTTCACATCAATGGCTCGTATTCTAGCAAAGAAGAATAAAGTTCTCTTTTCATTGACCATCACAATGTTATGACTTGATGAAGCAAGAACAGAATATTTTTGATCTCTTACTACAAACGATATGACTATGCCGCAAGACAAAAAGGCTAGCCAAAAAGCGGGGAAAAGTCTTCCACATTGACTACAAAAATTGAACCATGTGTTACTTTGGCCAAAAAACCCACAAAGTAAAACATTGTGCTTATGGATGCAACAAGCTTCAGTACAATGGATGCTTCAAAACTATATGATGAAACTAGTAATGATGCATCCATTCAATGCATTGAGACGCTATTCACCTGTTTGCTTATTGATATGGCAAGCAAAGCTTCAAGGCAAAACCACTCCCACTTGTCGACACAGTACGGCGTAGAGTTTGATGTCCCGGTGAAGGCATTCAACACTTATCCTCCACTCGTAAAGTCAGTGACTGTCCTCACGACTTTCTTTGAAGTCAATGTTTTTTGGCAATGTGCTTAAGTTTCAAGAAAATCATCATCATTAAACATGAATGTCAGCACTACATCTAACGAGCTTGTAATTTTCATCATGCATTTTACAAGCTGAGCAAGATGGCCCTACACCACTATCACCTCTCTTTGGTGTCTATATCAAGAACAACCGATAAGACAGAATCTTGTCTTTTGGATCCCTCGTCAATTGGTGAATCCTAAGCTCCCTTTCCTTTCAAAGGTGTGTCTGTTGCCGCGCGGTTAACGTAAGAGGTACCAAACCAGCGGTGTCATCATCCATGTTGTCTTTTTCAATCGTCACAATTCCATCACAACATTGTACTTGTACAGTGAAGCCTAAGGAGGACACCTTCCTTCTCTCCATGGCTGGGATCTTTCATGAGGGCTCTGTTCCAATTCCATCAACTGGTGATACTGAAGTAGATACCTCCAGTTTTGTTATGTTCACTGGTGCCACCTCTACTTCCCACTTCTTCAATGCCTCTTCTTGGACTAAGGGAAGGGAACAACAAATGGAGAAAATGTTTTCCTCCCTTAGATCATCCACAACAACAAACCTCTAGCAATTATCATCGTCAAATTCCACGTCAAAAAAATTTGACGATCGCAAATCATCCATTGATGGTGTCTCTAGAGACGTTCCTTTCTTTGCAAAAGCCAATGGATGATTTCCATTGACCTCAACATTGATGAAAAAAGAACATCACTCGGCCTTACATTGAAGGAAAAAGAGTTCTCTGTCTCACAAGGTTCTTGTGTTTTTTTGTCTCTTGACATAGTGAAAAGCCACACACCTTAGTGTTGGATCTCCAATGTCACCACCAGTGGCTTTTGTATCGGAGGTTGAAGCCTTCATCCTACCCTATAAGCGCTTTTTTACTGGAAGTGAGAGCTTGTACATCCTCTCCTTTGGGGATTACCAATAAATTCTACCTACATCCTACAAAAATGTTCAAAAACACCAACTTTGATGGTAATTCCAACTTCCTCCAGAATCTCCATCTTCTTCTCCAATGATATGGACGTTTCCACTAACTTTCCTAACAACTACACTGTTACGTGACCAAAAAATCTAAGTTATGCGATGTTCATCTTTCTTGGTACGCATGGCAGTTTGCACTAACCTCTCCCGCACAACCGCAACTCATCTGGCAGAATCAAGCAACCGTTGGCCATCAAGTGACCAAGAATCAATGGCCCTGATTGACCATGCACTTGCTTTCAATTTGTTGACTGGTCGCTTGACCCTTGCTAGAGCAAGGTTGCTTTGGGTACCCTCCTTGCAATTTTGGAGGAAACAACGAGCCTCACATTTTCGGGCAAATACGTTAAGGAACATAATACTTACAGTTTTGAGAGGGGGAATAAGGTTACGGAGAGTGAGCCCTGTCTCGCTACATCCGACAACTTTGCGGCTAAAAAAATGGAAAAAATTGCCCCACACCCCTAGCTCAACAACTTTCGCTGAGCACCATCCATGCCAGCTTCATCTTTCCGACACAGACTATGCTAGTTCTTCATCAACCATTATGGAAGCACCATTTTCTTTAGAAAACCAAACCATCACATTTCTTCATGTCAATTTCCCTCCCATAACATTTACAAGATCTTCTTCAAATACCAGCCATTATTAATAAGTTTGGGTGTTGCTATCTACCTAGTTTTGATGGTCAGGTTTGACTAAAATGCATCTTTTGGTACATACAAGTGAATGCACGCTAGAGATTTCTCCCTCCCCCATCCTCAAAATAGTGCCCAAGGTGTCTTGCCGAAGGAATCTAGACCATTGCTTTTTCACTTGCATACATCTAAAACCACTCACCGGAAGATTTTGGAATGTATACGATGCTTTATTCCCACAAAAAAACTCAGATACCACCAATTTCCTTCTAACTCCTCTTCAAAAAAACACCCAGCATATATGGGAAATGATTGAGTGCAACCTTTCCATGAGATATGTTAGAAAAGATGGGCATTGCATAAAAGAAACCTCAGAAAGAAACTCACCCGTACCTTTCCCTCCACAATACATCAAAATCTCCACCTAAGCTAAAAAATCATTAACTTATGTAAAAAATGTTACCAAGGATGTAAGCAACAGCCACTCACTCATTTTCTGTAAAAAATGTTGCTAAGGATGTAAGCAACAGCCACTCACTCAGTTGCTAGCGTCCCACTTCTACAATGCAGAAATGGGCAAGGTAAGCCTACACTATTTCTCACACCCAGTTTCCATCTCTATTGGAAACAGAACAGATTATGTAAGCTGTAGCTTTGGGAGCCTAGTTCAAATCCTAGTCTTCATTTGGTGTGTGTGTGAACCCCCTTCCCTTACTAGTTGCGACCATGGGAAATGTTTTTGGATGGACCAAAAATGTGCCTCCATATATAGAGGGAGGCAAGTTCAAATCCATGCCCCCACAAGATTGAAAGGAGCCCTTGGAGGCACTTCCCGGCATAGACCCAATAGCTTCTAGCTTAAGGGTGGATCTTTTATGTCAAGAAAGCCGAAACATTGATGGGTGAAAGTACACTTCATCATAAGATTTAGCAACCACGGTCAGTTAGCTTATACTCAATGACATACGTCACATCAAGAAGCATTTATAGGGATCCACATCCACACAGCTGACTCAATGTTAATTTAGAAACAAGACATGTAGAAGTAGTAGGTCTTGTAGTTGTACAAGCAAAGTAGAGCACCAAGTGTTAGAGGCATGACTTGGATGTGGCTTGAACCATATGGAGTCTACTTTGGAAGCCTTCTTTCACAGGAACCTCAGTGATGATGTATGTCGTACAATGTATAATGTCCAAGTGTAAGTAGTAACACTTGCAGATCTTGATGGGAGGCCTTCAAGTGCTTGATGATCCATTGCTTGTATTGACAACTGAAGGCCTTACGAGGTAGGTTGCATAACGACTTGGGTGGTTGCACAACCTCCTTGGTAGATGTATAGCCTTTTGGGTAGTTGCATAATCCTTCATACTAGTTGAATGGCATCTTGGAAGATGAAGGGACACTCGCAAGGTAAAGGGCTATTGGCAGCTGAAGGGTCAGATGCTAACGGTGAGTAGCATTCATCTTTCGATCTCAGTCTCTCTCCTTTGAGGACATGAACTTCACACCTAGAAAAATTACTTGTAAATCTTTTAGGTCCTTTATGGAAAAATCATCCACTGAGACCGATGAATCTCAAGAAAGTCAGAGGCTGAGGAAATGAAGGATATTTATTCTTGGTGAACTTGAGGAGGTTGTTGAGATGGAGGTCGTTGTGGGAAGATCAGATGGAGGAGTTGAGAAAAGCTTGTTAGGAGGATGTGATGACAAGGAGGTCTAGAAAACCTTGATTGGACATGGTGGAGGTTTTGCCAACTAGAGAATTGTTTCAAAAGAGGTGGAGTCGGGGTTGTGCGGGTCTTTGGTAGGAGGCAGCGAGGGGTTAACAATAATCTCTAAAACAGCCACCAATGGAGTGCCCCTTTGAATTCTGATGTACAAGGAGTTTTTGTGAAAGATCTTAACTCGACCATAAATGCCAATAATTGTGGCAAGGTTTTTTTGTCTTCCCATAATGCCATTTTGAGCCATGATATCCACTTTTGCGAGTTGAACTCCCATAGTGAGATTCTCTCACATTGGGGTTGTTTCACAATGGGGCGCCCAATGTTCTTCAAGGATGAGGCAGAAAATTCCTCTTATGAGGGGCATCGTGTGCGTCCACAACTCAAGATCCCAAGTTTGGAGGAGGAGATGCGCTTGCAAGCTTCTCTTACGTATGTGTTCATGATCCCAAAAGCAGCGTAAGGGTCGCTTAAGACAGACATGAACACCGCAACGGAAGGTAAGTGGTCCTTCTCAAGAAATTTTGCCTTTCAGGATGCTGACACAGTGATTTTGTTTACTAACGCTTTTTGTGAGAAAACCTATGACTTGCATCTTGCTACAAATGAAGAGTAGATTGACAGTACCGCCAAGGAATTTGGAACGGTTATATTGTCCCTTCATGCTGATGTTTTTGGTGAGACCGTTGAACTTTGTTGAGTTGGTAAGGTTGACTATGGACAGGTTGTCCACAAAGAGGGGTGTAGGACCCTTTTGGGGAAAACCAAATTCTTCAAGGAGGTTTTAGAGATAGATAAATTCTTGAACCGCTTTTGTGGCGGCTACGTGCTCAACCTTGGTGCTTCTGAATGTGACATGAGTCTACTTCTTGCTCAACATAGACATTATTGCACCTTTAAGAAAGCTAATGTGTCTTGTAATGGTGTAGCAATTGTCTTGCATTCCACCAAAGTTAGCATCACCGCAGCATTTCAACTGTACTGACATGTCAGTGACATACACAAGCTTTAACGTAGATGTTTCTTTGAAGAATTGTAGCACAAAAGTCAACTCCTTGCACGTTCTCTTGGGAAGAGTCTTGTTGTAGGAAGCCAAACATCCAAATTTCAACACTAAATTGGGTCAAGTGCAACTTGTTGCGTGCATGAGGGACCCGACGCGTGAAACATATATTGTTTCATCAAAAGGATCTTGATCATTTTCTTCTGGTGGAATCATTTGGGGTAACAATACTGTGTCATAGTAATTGGCAGCAATGTTGAAACCTTTTACCATTTTCTAGGCATACGTATGCTACCCAAGATTGATGGTACGTGCCTTGCAATTGCAATCAATGTTTACGCACAGGTAGAAACTCACGTCTGCCATGACCTTTATAGTAACGATTGTTCCCATTGCCTTTCTTGTTGCTATCATAAGGTCTTTGCAGTATTTGATGATCAGGATGTCATCAACGCAGACGAGGCCATGTCAGTTTAGTGATCAAGTTAATGAGGCTTGATGTAGAAAAATGGAGTTGTCATAGGATTAAGTGCTGAAGTTGAGGTTGTCAAGGATGTTACATAGTTTTTGTTTCAAGAGGATGGGACTTCATTTAAGCCAGTAGAGACTTTTGATGATCTTGCAAAACTGTTTGGTACCATCTTCATATCCCTTTGACTGCAGCCTGTAGATTCTTGTGTCCATTTTGTTGTTGTTGCAAAATGTGTTGTTGAAATCAAGTTATTGAATCTCTGAATCATTCACTACTATAAGGGAGAGCACTCTTTACATTGTATTCTATTAGTGTAGCCGCTGACTTAAGCGTAGGTTTCAATGAATTCCTTCTTGCTTATCTCTGTTCAACCTTTTGTAGCAAGACAAGCCTTGAACTTGTTGAGGTTACCGTTTGTTTAGGTCATTACATGGAAGACCCACTTTACTCTGATAGGTTGCTCATCTAGAGGATGTTTGACGTGTTTCCACGTTCCATGGGTATTGAGGCTATTGTATTTGGATTCAAGTGTATGCCTACAACTTGTTGCGTAAGGGCCGCATAAGGCTTCAGTAACCATGGAATGTTCCGGAGGTAGGTATTTGGGTGTTGTCAGATTTGCGAGTGTGTTGAAAAAAAACACGATTGAAAAGTGTCTTCTTCTTTATGGATGGTATAAGCGATAGGCGGTGTTGTTGGTGTTATGTGTTGTCTTTGAGTTGTTTTTGTTAGAGGTTTTGCAATTATTTAAGCTCTGAATTGTTCTGGACGGCGGAAGATTCCGACAGACCTCCCCCATTGTTCCAATTCATGTGCTTTGGACCTATGCCTTTTGTGTTTCACTTTGACTCATGTAGATCTTGCATGCGGCCTTGTCGTCTAGCTTGCGCCGTTGTTCCTTAGGAATGTGGTAGAGTACCCTTGGATGAAACGTGCAAAGGCTGCAGATGTCAAGCCTTTTGTTGTGCCACGTTGCCTTCGGAGTTGTTGTTGGGAGACTCGTTGTTACTAGTTGATTTTATATTCACGTTGCTTGTCCAGGTTTTTCTCACTACCACAAACTTTAAACTTCTGCTGAGATTAGCAGGGCTTCAGCATCTCCTCAAGCGTACGATTGTAGCATGTGGGCTTCAGCATCTCACTACCACTCCTTTCAATTATAGAATGTGGGATGCTTATTTTTGTTGTTTGATTTCTTGCTCCTTGAGTAGAATAACCAAGTCATTCCTGGTGAACTCTCCATCATTGTTTGATCAGGAAATCTACAGTTTGGTCATGGCTGAACTTCCACTTGCAAAGGTTTGCACAAAAGGTTGCGAAGAACGTATCGCTACTGATGACAGGATATGTCTAGATGTACTTGGTGGCATCGTGGACGATTACCACAAAATGCCTGTGTCAAGTTGAGGATTTGGCTAAGGGTCTAGATATATCTATGTGGACCATGTGTTGCTTGTCCAAAGTGTCAGTTATAGTTGTTAGAAGAAGGATTGGTGTGCTAGCTTTGACTTAACACAAGGTTCATTGGGGTTAAGTTGATCATCCTTAAGGTCATCAACAAGATTGTTAGAGAGAAGTAGCTGGAGGTGGTGATCGTTGATATGTCCAAGGTGCAGATGCCAGTGTTTTGGTGTTGTCGATTTCAGTGGTGAGGGGTTTATACATACGACAATTTTCTGTTTTAGACAAGGAGGGTAAAGCTGAAGTCCGGTCACATTGATGCTTTGCAGTTCTCCTTTTGTAATAAGCTATCTTGTGATTATGCTGATGTAAAGCTCCATTTCGTTTTTGGTGAAGTGTAGTCACTTCATCATGAGATTCCTTATGGAGATGAGGTTTTCAGAGATGCCATGGACATAAAGCATGTCACTGATGGTGAAGTTCATGTTGTTGTGGGCACATGCGCCCAGATCTCTGATGTAGTCGATAGGTAGTTCCATCATGTTCCCCACCATGACTTGTGAGATGTTTTGGGTGTGGTCTTAGGTTGCGTAAGGTGATGGTGTTGTAGGTGATGTATTTGTTGCTTTTTCTTTCCAAGGAGAAGATACCTTGGTGTTGTAGAAGCTACTTCTTTTCAGGTGTGCAAAGGTTTGTATTGTAGGAGTAGCCATACTTCTGTCCTATGTCATATGCTACCTCCTTGGTGTTGTGAGGACTTTCTTCATCCTTTTGCTTCTCTGTTTGCTCCTCGTCCTTGCTTATGACTTGGAGAGCTTTTTACTGTTTGGATGGTGCCCCATATTTCCGCAAAATAGGTCTTGATCATCTGATGACTTCTCTTTTCTCCTGATGTTACTGTCACATCCATCAATCTTTCTCAATAACTCCCCTTCTGCTACAAAATCTACACGTGATTACAGAATGTTGCACAGAGTTTTGGGGGCCAGAGATGAGGGTTGAAGTGCTTGGCAACACTTGCCATGGAATTGATGATAACATCCTTCTATGGCTCGGGTTAGATGATGTATAAAGGATGGCGATAAGCTATCAGCGGAGAAAAAATAGTCCTTTGTTTGTGAGGACATCTTGGATTCACGGTGAGCAATGTTGACGAGTGCTTGCTCATGGTGTTTTTTTAGCTTCTTGATGTAACAGCATACGGCCAAAGTTTTCACTAAGGAGGTGAGGCTCTCTATAGCTAAGCATGTGCTTCACATCCCTCCATTTCTTGTCAAGGCCATTTATGATGAAGAATACAAAGAGGGCTTCTAGAAGCGGTGAGTCAATGACGGCAAGCTGGTCATGTTTATCCTTTGCTCTTTATATTTAGAGTTCAAAGTTTCTATTGAACTGACTCATGTGGATGTGAGAGTTTTTTGTGAAGAGGTGAGATTACAAGAAGGAATTATTGGTCTGGTACTGCTGCTTGAGGTACTACCTTGCTGAGTAGGCAGGCTCCATCATGTGTGTCTACATGTGGAGAGCTTGTTGGATGCATGGTACCACGCTATTTAGGAGGACTGAGTATGCCTTGAAGTTGTAGCAATTGAAGACTTGGAGGAAGTCAGGTTGGGTGTCGGGGGTTTGCGGCCTATATTGCTTGTTGAAGAATTGCCACAAATTATGTAAGCGGGTTGTTGCTTCAAAGTTAAATGCCTAGTGAGAGAATTATTTACCGATAAACTTCTTTTTGCTGGATATTTGTGCTTGCAGGGTGTTTGAGATGGTTGGCATGCTCACCATGTCTGGAGAGTAAGGAGCCCATGGCAAGTATTGTTTCCCTCATATGAGTACAAATCGGTTGACAACTGAAAGCTGAGCTTCTAGAGGATGGGGTGATGTAGGATGAACTAGTATAGGATGATTAATAGGAATAAAATTCTAGTTTGTTGGAGATGTTGCTTGTGCATATTTCTCCATCAAGTTGTTAATGTAATCTTTAGCCTCTTCTTCTCGTTGAGACAACATCTGCTATGATTGTTACCTAGTTGCAATCAAGCTGTCTTCAGCTTGTTGACGTCATAGAATCTCATGCTATTTGCACATGTTTGCTTCTTGCATTTGACAGTTGAACTTAGTATGAATTTGGGTAGTGTCAGCCGTAAATTCTAGGTAGAGTAGATCCATTTACTATGCATGATATGTGCCAAGTGTAGAGATGTTTGCTTTCTGTTGCTCCTAACCATGTGCCATTCCTTGCATAAATACTTGCTGTTGTAAGTGCTGGAAGTCCTCCACTTTGTCCTTGGTGCTTGCGTTCCTTATGTCTCTTGTTATCAGTCACAAGTCGTCACCCTGCTCGAATAATGTTTCAACAGAGCTAGAACATTGATGGGTGAAAGCACACTTGGAAACACGATTTATCCCACACATTTAGTTAGCTTATGCTCATGGAAAAAAATCACATGGAGAGGTATGTATGAGGACATGCATCCACATAGGTAAGTCACTCTAAGTTTGGTAATCAATTGCATAGTAGCAATAAGTGTTGTAGCTTTACAAGCAAAGTAGCGCACCAAGTGCTCCAAGCAGGACTCAGATTTTGATTGAACCACAGGGCATCCACCTTGGATG
>SZWC01004207.1:17684-33449 GCA_023375785.1 Penium margaritaceum
ATCCATGTAAGACCTTTAGGCCCTTTTAAAGTAAACCTGGCTGCTAAGACTAGTAAACTTCAGATGTTCGCAACGTCTTCCAACCTCTTTGTGACCCTTAGTTCATCTTCAACCTCTAGTGGATCTTCCGCTGCTAGTACCACTTCACGTTCTAGTGACCCCCTCACCTTCTAAGTGTCTCTTTTGATGGCCAAAGCCACGTGTACGTGACCATACACGTGGCTTTGCAACTACCTTCAACCTCCAAGACAAGAGCCTCCAAAGAGGTCATCCCAAGACTACTTAAGTTGCTTTGTCCATTCACTCTATTCTGCCTTGACATGCCTTCATTCATCATAGCATTCCTTCCGGTGCCTCTTTTATATACCTCTTCAAGCCTCACCCTTTAACACTACAAGTCAGTGCCTTAGGAAGCAACTCCTACAGAGGCCTTTGCCTTCTTCAATGCAAGCTAGTGGCTCTGTAGTTATTCTACTCCAGCTTTTATTTAACACTTAGCTTCAATGCATCCAGGGCGGGCGCCATGTGGATCCACAAGATTTGTGGTTACAACCCTACAGCTAGTTCAGGGAAATCCTCTTCTGATTTTTTATGTGCTCTGACAATTCTTTTATGTGATTTAGTTTCCTCCGTTAACGCCTTGCCCTTTAAGAATTTAGTCCACTTCTAACCATCCACCTTACACAAACATGATCATGTTTTACTCTTTCACCCGCTCCCGTGGTTAGTGATTCTACTTAAGCACGTGCATTAACACTTCCTCTAGTACCATCACCTGCTCTAGATATACTTCCTGTAGCATCACTTCACTCTTTAAATCCTACTTAGTCATGATTTTTTATGGCACTTCCTCTTGTTAGTGCTACTTCCTCTTCATGCATGTTTGTAACGAGCTGGACCTCATGTCAAAAAATTGAATCAGCTCATGCACGACGTCTTTTTTCTGCCATTACTCGGCCATGACAACCATCATCACGCACCCCTCATTGTGCAAAGCGCTACCTCACACAAGCTATTGCAACGTTGGCTGGTGAGAGGGCTAGTGGTTTTTTGCACCACTTAGGCACATGTCCATCCAGTCCATTGTGGCTATAGATGCGGTCATGCTTCTGACATGCATCACATCTATGGTTAATCACCCTGAAAACATACACTCTCCATACAATAGACATGTTCAATGTGTGCTTTTGGAAGTTTCATAGTACCTTTGTGGAAGTTATGTGATAGTTTGACTTTGTATGTCTGTTCATATACATGTATATATATTCATGTATCTTTATACTTCAACAAAAAATACCTCCTTGAAGTTTTGCAACAACAAATATACAACAAAACCATGTTCAATTTTCACATCTCCAATTGTTTTTTCCTCACTAAGACATACAAGTGCACTAAGACCCTAACAATTATACTTGTGTAAGGAATAAGAAATTTTAGTTCCAAACTCAGAACTCAAGGGAATAAAAAATCATCCAAAGTTATGTTCTGTTCCGGTGTTTTTGTTTTAAAATCTCTTTTGTTTTCTAAGCTGTTGCTTGGCCACCCCAACGCGGGGCCTAGCATGTTCCCTTGTATTGTGATAGCGAATCGTTTCTCCCCCAGTCCCAAAATTTTAACTCTTGATCAAACCCATATCTGGATCACACCCAAGGTTGTGGGTTTTGTTTTTTGCCTTGACCGGGCTCCCTTCTATTGCATGGATGATTCTTATACCCCTCCCAAATACACAACTAGAAAAGCATCAACTTGCTTTGCTGATCGCAATTGCTGATGTGTCACTGTCAATATGTTTGGATGGAGAATGAACTCTCAATACACTTGTGTATGTCTTTGTTTAACATTGACTTGAAAAACATACATCGACCAGCTACACTTTGTGGATACACTTTAGTGCTTGGGAGGGGAATCCAGACCCCATGCTATACCCCTCCCCCAAGTGGAAACTTCGTTGGAATAGTGTATGTTGTCAGTGTATCTTGTCAACACGTAATAGTGTCTGGACGTGTACACTAGTATATGTAAAAAACTAAAGCACATAACTATTTCAAATACAATACATGCACCACCTACACTACCCCAATACATTCAACAGTTGTGGGGGGGGGATCTTGACCTTGTGGTGTTCATAATGAAGGCGAATGTCCTCACCTTTTTTCTATGCCTATGTGCAGATATCATCATTTTCAATCGTGAATTGTTAATCATCAATTGTCAATTGTCTCATGCTGTTTAATGATCGAGTTGCTTCATCTTTACTTTTTTATTGTTAAAGATTGGCGGTCGAGGAACAGAGATAAATTTATGCATTATTTTTACCTCCCATCACATAAAACCAACACACTTCCCGACTACACTGAACACACTACCATTTTTGGGGAGGGGGACATCCGGTACCCATGTTTCCCCCCTTACATGTATTGGGATAGTGCACATGGTCTGTGCATCTCATCGACTCGTGAAAATGCATGGACATGTACACCATTGTACATGATGTAGTAGTGTTCAGATTTAGTTTCGGTACAACACACGCACCAGCTATACAATCGATTACATTCCAGTGTTTTTGGGAGGGATCCTGATTACGTGGTCTATTTCATAGACTGGTTTACTCACCTTTTTACTTCTGTGATCTATCAATGATCATTGATATTCAATCATTGACTGATAATCTTTGAGCATCAATCCTCTCCTACTAGCGGATCATTGCAATCCTTGATATTTGGTTGTCAACTGACATACATTGGCAGTTGTAAAGAGGGGATGCATTTGTGTATTGTTTTGTTCTTTCCACCACGTAAAAGAAATACACCTCCCAGCTACTATTTGCTGATACGCTCAACTCGATTGCGCGGGAAGGACATCTAGAACTCATGCTACCAATGTCCCAAGTTTTAAATCGTATTTGGATAGTGTATCATATGGAAACATAAAACATACACTAGTGTACATGATACTCTGATGCACATAAACAGTTGCTGCACCAGACATGCACCAACCATAGTGCTCTTATGCACTTGAGAATTGGGGAGGTGGTCGGCCACGTTTTTCATTTTGTCGTAGAGAACACACAATTGAGTAACTGCAGGTAGTCAGTCGACAACAAGGCTTTTCTTGTTCAAGGCACCCAGATCTGAAAGCAAAAATGAAAAATGCAAAACAGCCCATTCAAACTATTTTAAGACACATGTACATATATTGAAATTTTCAGCCAAAATGTCTTGTTTATTTCTCTTTCATTCAATGAATTTATCCAATTCCCAAGGTACAAGTATCATGTACGTATTTTGCCATGTGAGCACAAGAGAACTATCTCTTGAAAACCTTTCTTGAAGTTTACTTAATTCTACGTACCTGACAAAATGAATGTGTCATGTGCGAAATGGGCACGATTAACTTTGCTTGTCTCAAAGAGGTCCTTATGCTATGAGTTAGGTTTCTCACACATGGTGAGCAACCTTTGGGGTTGCTCACAAGCCTCCCAAGTCCCTGTTTTTTTCTTGGTGGTCTCCACCTTTTCTCAACGTTATGCCCCTTGTACAAATTGAGTCCAGGCAAAGTAGTAGAAAGAGTAAAGATTGCAAAAGCCCATGATTAGGACATTGAATGGCACAGTGGCGTTGCTCTTCATGTATCTTCCACGTGCCATGTGTATGTAGACCTTATTCCACTTCCCCAAAAGCGAGTCTTTGTTTTCCACCACCGCCAAAGTTGTACTCCATACCTCTTTTGAATACACTAGATAGTTCATCCTGTGAATTCTTGAACTCTCTCATGGTAAAATCATGCACCATGGTCTTAAAAAGATACGCAACAAGCATACCTGCCTTGAACCAGATGTTCTCCTTGATGTATTATGCAAAAGATCGTGCGTTATACAAGGAATCAAACGGCCAAAAATGCAAGGATTCCTCCATAGCAATCAAAGATGATGGAATTTCCTCACTCTTGTGCTATGGGGTACGCCTATGACAGCCGCTTGAAAAACCATGTTCTATTGTCTTTCTCTTCTTGGCCATAGAGAGCCCATGTTATGGGCATGGAATGTTTGTTGGTGTCCTATAATTGGACAATAAGCATAATGTTTTTGAAGCCATTTTTCACAAAAAGTGTTGTTCATAGTGACAAGACAATAGACATGGTTGCAACCCTCTTTACAAGTCCATAGGGTGATGAAGGTCATAAAAAATAGGTCATCTTTGTCTTACTCCATGCACGTGACAGTCCAAGGATCCACCCTCTTCAACTACAAGGCATAGAGTACATATGGAACCATTTTTACACTAGGGCAATTCGTAGAAAAATACGGATTTCAATTAGGACTACTACGAAGAAAATGATCTTCTGCCATGTACGCTTCGAAGAGAGACCAAGAAAATGTCTTCTTCTTCATGATCTCCTCTTTGTCTGTGGGTTCAACCCACTAGCAAAACAACCTTAATGGATGGACACGTTGACTACCTCTCATCCAAATTGTACGCTCTTTAACGAGCTTATAAGAGCGTGTATGAGCTCCTCCAAACTGACGTGACAGCTGTACTCGTGCTCCTCCTAGCTCGTGACGAGGAACAAGGAATGAGAGTGGTAATGGGAGACCAAGACCTCAATCGGATTTTTTCCCTTTTGTTTAGTTAGTAGGCTCCATTTTCATAAAACATGAAGGCCATCTTGGCAAGAAGTGGGTACAACAATGTATCCCATGCGACATAGTACACATTCTACCCACCATATGCAGTTGAAAAACCCACCTGTTGTTAGCTTAAGGAGGAGAGCCATCTCGGAAACTGAGGTCATCGCAATGAAGGTGCAGTATTGGAAGGACACGATGAATTCACATAAACAATGGCTCAACAATCATTGTCAAAAGAATGGAGTGATAAGAAAAAGCAACGCCAGAAGCAGGTAGAGGCACAAGAGTACACAAAAACACTTGGGAAGGTTGACCAAGGGAGAGAGCTAGAAAGAGATGCATAGGTTAGGAGGAAAGCGAGCATTGGAAGGATTGTGGGAACCAAGTCAAAGGAATGAAGTAGACTTGGGTTGGGTGATGGAATGCCAAAGCGACAAGTAGAAGGATGATGGATAGGGCAAGTTGAGCAGAGGAGCCAGAGCGACGACGCAAGGAGAAGTTAGACCAAGGGCCTAGATTGAATGATGCGACAGGACGAGAAGTGAGCAAACAATGCAAAAACATAGCAGCAAAGCCATGGAACCAAAGGAGAATAGGATGGAGATAACTGTTTAGGTTCATTTTTGAGTAAATGAAAATCCTTTGTATACACAATAGGGTAGGAAAACGTCAAGCATAAATGGCTCTTTCTGCTAGCCATACATGTTGCAACATGGTCGCTTTTAGTAGGACGGCTCAATTTTGGTGTAACGATCGTGACCAAACAGTCGTTGTTGAGGTTTTATGAAAATCCTGAACCCGAATCAAGAGCTCAGATTACTCGAGAGGTGTTTTATGGAGAGAAAATTGTCAAAGTCATATTTTTTGACAATCACAACCCCATATAGAACAACAGAGAATATCCACATCACATAGCGGTTGGTGGACTTACCACGATGACAACCATCTCTAACTATGCAAGAGGGAATAACACATTTGGAGGGGATGAAAAAATGTTATCTTTCCATGCACCCGGGCCCAAAATGTGACAAAAGGAGGTTTCTGAGCGTCAACTGAGCAATGTTGACAACATATTGCCGGTTCTTCAATCCTCAATGAAGTAGCGTCGTTTGGATGTGGACAGCAACTGGAACCATTACCTTGCAACCTATTGTGCAAGAAAGATATGTGATGGTTAGACTCTCTTCAAACCTGATTGACATTGATGTACGATAGCACCGGCTCCTGTTTGGTGATGATGCACTTTCATGATGGTGTTTCATGAGTATGATGTCATCTTTACCTCGGTCGCTAGAATTTTGATCCCCCTGTTCAAAGAGCTTAATAAAGTAGGGCTGAATTGTACATACATCTAGGTATGTTTTTTCACCGAATTCATACTTCTTGTCAAGTTACTTTGATGATATGAGAATCAGGGTCATTTTATGCGTTGTAGAATTGCTGACTAAAACCAATGAAGTGTCAAAAACAATCATTTGATACCCATTTTTCAAAACAATTCTTCCACAACTAGTGTAGCATGAATTCGTTTGCAACAATTAGGGCAACACACATGATATGAGATGCTTTAGGAAATTGGGTACAAGAAGCATTGTTCGTGTAAAGTGAGAACTGTGTTCCAATTGTGTGAAAATTTGCCAGGAGAAAACTCGGAGGCCAAAAGAGTGGGTGTAGCAGAATTAGGCCAAAAAATTCACTATGAAGTACTAAAATAAAAAGGGTTAAATGTAGATTTTTCTGAACTGAAACAATTCTAGATGTTAACAAATCAAATGAATGTTGAATGATTAAGTGAAATAATATAATGAATCTTAAATGTGAAACTCGGCATGGGAATTACCCATGTGTGATCTCTCTCTCATAACATGTGTATCACAATACTCATACATATGTGTACACTTTTTGATTTACAATTCATTCTCTCTCAAAAACGTTGTATTCAGAATACAAAAGTCACTCCATAGTTTTTTTCTTTTAGTACGTGGCTGATGCCACGTGGATCGAACAAGGATCCCTAGACCATGGGCATTTGAACATGATGGCTTGAGGGTAAGAGATCCCTTAGAATCTCGTCACAAAGGAATGCTTCTCATGGGTCATTGACGTTTTCTTTTGACATCAGAAAAACTTGAACTTGTGCTCTTCAAAACCAAAAATTACTGTTAACACAAGCAAATATCAACACTTAAAGCACTGAAATTCATCACAACCAGCCCCATCCAACTAGTTTTATTTGGTTAGCTGTCTAGGTGTAAGAACTCTTGATGCCATACTGTTGTGGTAATGGTTTTTTGGTACATGTGGAGCGAGGTATGATAGTTGAACATTTGAATTTTTGCTTCATCACAAGTAGGTGAAGGCTGGGAATGGGCGAGTGCCAACATGATCAAAGTTTACCCATGATTTCATCCACTCACGTTCCGCCAACCATTTTTGTGAACAGATTTGGGTGAGCGGATGGGATGTGGGTTTTAGATAGTGTTTTTTGGCATGATCTACGATGACAACTGGTGAATGCAGTGAACAGGTGTAGTTGAAATCTTGGGAAGCCGTGTGACTAGCGTCTCATGAATGCCTTTTTTCCATAATCCCGTCGCTAGTACATAAAAAATATCATTATCAGCCAGGCAGGTTTTGTGATGGACATGATTATCGGGAAACCGAGTTGGTCAGACATGTTTCACCCACTTTCTTGTCACTGAAGTTCCTGGATCTCTTGTCGTTGATGTCAGCAAGACCATGGCTGGGAAGGGGTGAAAAAGATGGGAGTGAAAATTCACTCCCATCCTTATTTACGCACTCCGGTCCTGGATGGGTTGGCCTGGTTGAAGCGGAAGTGAGCGGAGGATACCCCCTTTGCCGGAACGTTTTTTTTGCACAGCAGTTTCTTCTTCTCCAAAAGAGTGAAGACATGCGTTCCTTACATCCCGTTTGCCATGCTAATTCGGTCATGTCAGCACTGTCATCCGTGCCGTCGAATGCACTACGCAAGAACCATTTTAGGCACTCTCTGCAATGCTCGCGAAGATATCGCGAGGAACGATCGACGGTCTCAATGGACAGAAACCAAAGGTGGTACTCTGTCGTCATTGGACAAAAGATTACTTCCTAGTTCAACAGGCTAAACCCACCAACGCAGTGCGAATGTGTATGTGCCTAGCTACGTTTGCGACTTTCAAAAGGGGCTGCAAAACAGGTGTTGTATCATTCCTGTCCACCAGACCCTACCCGCCATGGACCCCTCCACCATCCCCTCCCGCCAGGCATTCATGAACCCTCGGCAGGCCGTCGTCAACGCCGGTAGCCAGCCCTCACTGGCTGCAAGCTCGAGTCACGTCCAACCCATTCGGCCGTTCAGCAACCCTGGACCGGCGGCTAGCGGGAAGCGTGCACATACGTACGTTGTATGAGGGGACCGACAATGTGCTCTGCGTCCTGCAACGTAGACCACGTCCTCCCACCTTGTAGGAGCATCCACTTCTGCCTCATCAGGGCCAATTGTCCCTGCTACCGCTCCCTCTGGTCCTGTTGTTGCGCCCGCTAAAAGAGACAACTCCATAGCGGCGAGACCCAGGAAGGTGACAGCGCTTAAGCGAGTATGGAATGAACCCAAACACACCACCCTCTTCCTGGAGGCCGTCCAAAAGGTCCCTTTGTCGACCTGCTCCCGCTCGCATTGGCCACCACCGACTTGGCCCAACATTGTCAAGCGGTTCCACAAGAAGCTCAATGCAGAACTGCTGCGTGAGCAGATGCCGCCGTTCTTCTACACCCTCCAACGGTGTGTTACCCATCTGCGCACTGTGAAAAAGGGGTACCGCGAATTGACGCAGCTGGCAAAGACAAGTAAGGCTGGCTTGGATAACGGCCGGCCGATTCTGGACCAGGCCGTGTGGGAGATGTTAAAAAAAAAACAAAGGACGGCCTGGTGAAGTGGCGTGATGCACGGTTCCTTTGGCTAGAGTGGTGTTACGACCTCTGGCCGGAGGAGCTTGCGGCAGGTGACAACGCCGGAAGCCTGCAGAGCATCGCAAGTGCTACTGACGACTACGCCGACGTTCCACGCCCGGCGCACATCGAGTGCCCCTTGTCATTGCCGACAACAAAAACGAGGACTACATCCTCGCCGGTGAGGACACCGTGGAGATCGGGGATCTCAATAGTGAGGCGGACGGTGACGACGATGTTTTGTCCTACCCGCCCATTGAGGGGGCAACCGTCCCCATCGATGACCTCAACGCCTTCTTGCCCCAAAGCGTCAAAAGTCACTTTGAGCCCGCCGCAATATTCTACCAGCGGGGCACTTCGCCTCATGCCATGGAGGTATCAGCGGCCCGCGGCATCGTGCTTGTACCGGAGGCAGCAAGCTCTGTGAACAATGCTAGAGTGAACAACGTGTGTGACGACGGCATGTTGGGTGTGGATGGGGGGGCTCTAGACCTTGTTGGTGGTGGTGGTGGTGGTGGTGGTGCTGGTGGTGGTGGTGGTGGTGGTGGTGCCGGTGGTGGTGCATGTGGTGGTGCCGGTGTGGACGTGGGCGGTGGTGGTGGTGGTGGTGCCGGTGGTGGTGCATGTGGTGGTGCCGGTGTGGACGTGGGCGGTGGTGGTGGTGGTGGTGCCGGTGGTGGTGCATGTGGTGGTGCCGGTGTGGACGTGGGCGGTGGTGGTGGTGGTGGTGCCGGTGGTGGTGCATGTGGTGGTGCCGGTGTGGACGTGGGCGGTGGTGGTGGTGGTGGTGCCGGTGGTGGTGCATGTGGTGGTGCCGGTGTGGACGTGGGCGGTGGTGGTGGTGGTGGTGCCGGTGGTGGTGCATGTGGTGGTGCCGGTGTGGACGTGGGCGGTGGTGGTGGTGGTGGTGCCGGTGGTGGTGCATGTGGTGGTGCCGGTGTGGACGTGGGCGGTGGTGGTGGTGGTGGTGCCGGTGGTGGTGCATGTGGTGGTGCCGGTGTGGACGTGGGCGGTGGTGGTGGTGGTGGTGCCGGTGGTGGTGCATGTGGTGGTGCCGGTGTGGACGTGGGCGGTGGTGGTGGTGGTGGTGCCGGTGGTGGTGCATGTGGTGGTGCCGGTGTGGACGTGGGCGGTGGTGGTGGTGGTGGTGCCGGTGGTGGTGCATGTGGTGGTGCCGGTGTGGACGTGGGCGGTGGTGGTGGTGGTGGTGCCGGTGGTGGTGCATGTGGTGGTGCCGGTGTGGATGGTGGCGGTGGTGGTGGTGGTGGTGGTGGTGGTGCTGGTGGTGGTGGTGGTGGTGGTGGTGGTGTTCCCGGTGTGGGTGGTGGTGGTGGTGGTGCCGGTGTTGGCCCGGGTGAGGGTGTTGGTGGTGCCGACGTGGTTGGTGCTAGTGTGGGTGGTGTTGGTGTGGGTGGTGCTGGTGTGGGCCACGGTGTGGGTGGTATTAATGGTGGTGGTAATGGGGGTGGTGTAGGTGGTGGGTAGGTGGTGGGTCGTGGGAGAGGCGAGGGTGCCGCTCGTAGAGGGGTTGGCCAAGGCCAAGGTCCAGGATTTCAGGCAAGAAATGGAGTGGGTTTAGGTGGAGGGGGGAGAGGTGAGATGCCTGGACTTAGACGCCTGTTTGAGGAAGGTCTGGGTGCATTGCCGGCCCGTGGAATGCTTGTCATCTCAGCAGGACGCACAGTTGCTGCTGCTGCTCTGAATCTCACGCAGATTTTGTAAAGTATGCAGGGTTGTGACACAGGGCCTTAGGTGCGCCGGGCTAACGCCATCATGAACAACACGCCGGATCCTCCACCGACAAAGAAAGGGAAGTTGTTGCGTTACGTCTCCCTCAATCCAGTCACAGTAGAGGCATTTATGGAGGCCTCTGCAGACATGCACTCAACTTGGGCAGACTAGGTTAGCATGGCTACTGTTGTGAATGTAGAAGGCCAAAGCTTGTGGCCTGGTTTCTTTGTAGGCTTCTTCCTAGCAACCATGCTGTTCTCTTTAAGGAGTTCACCTACTGTCGTGTGTGCCGTTCAGCGGTAGAGTCAACTATGGACAAGAGGGCAGACAACAAAGGGTATGCTAACAGCAAGAAGTTTGTTTTAGGATCCAATGGTACTCCATTATTATTTATGTTCTTCACCTTGAGTCGTTCATAACCTCCAATCCAAGTTAATTGCATGCAAGGATTGAGCTTGAGACAATATGAACAATGTACCAGTGCTGCAAACCAAACATGGGAAGAGGCAAGCATTAATGTTCTTTCATGCTAATTCTCCATTGGAAGACATAGTCATAAGGCATTGCAATTGAACATGAAACTATTGAGCTAGCCACGCATAGCACGGTGTGTGGAATATTCCATGAATATGGTCCTGGCGAGGACATCTCTGAACGCTACTGCATCCTCTAGCTCCATGAATGGGAATGGAGCATCGTCATTTCCCTCCTGTGTTGCACGCACGGCGTCAGCATCAAGACTGAAGTCTGTAAGGTAAGGGTGATCACACATTCTCTTCATGAAGATGTTGTGCAGTATGCAACAAGCAACCACCAAGCCACGCTGAACCCGGATTGTGAAGCCCTCCATGCACTCCAGGATGCAGAACTTGTGCTTGAGTTGACCGATGACTCTCTCGACAGTCATGCGCAATGACGAATGGCGCATGTTGTAAAGATTTTAGGGAGTCTATGGCTCCTGCATCGCGTTTCCATCTGCATCCTCACGCAGGTGATACCGAACCCCACGGTAGGGAGTGAGAACTCGGCGAGACAATGGGTAGCCCGCATCACCAAGGTAATACTTGCCGTCGGGGTAAGGGAAGCCTTTGTTCCATGCATTGGAAAGCACGAGACTGTCGTGAGCACTACCCTCCCATCTTAGGAGCACCCCAGTGATACTCTCGTCGAATGCGACAACGATCATGACGTTTTGACTCTTCTTGCTTTTGCGGTTGCAGAAACTTCCGTGAATGGCCTGTGGGACCCACGCGGCAATGTGAGTGCCGTCAATGGCCACGATGCAATCTTGGAACCACGGCATGAATGGTCTTTATCGACCAATTTTCTGTGGAACTCGATCATAGTCGGGAGGGGTGATGACGGCGGGTCCAAGAAGGAGAAGGCGGCGCATGACGCGACGGAAATGACGGCCAATTGTCTTGCCGGAGTGTTGGTATACTTCAACGCGACGACGACATCCTCTGCCCTCCACCACCATGCTTAGGAACATTGCTACGCTCTCCTCCACTGTAACAAAGCGTGTCGTCTCCAATCCGGCAGCCCGCAACATCTGGGGTAGGATGTCAAAGCGCCATGGGTCAATCCCCAAAATGTCGTACACCCTTCCAGCGTTGGTCTCTGAACGCAGCAGCTCACGTGTGTACTCCCTACCATTAAGAGGTCTGGAAAGGTAAGGCTTTTTCAGGAGAGGCAAGGCTGCATAAATGAAAACTAGGATGGAGAAAAGGAGTTGCTCCTCCAAGGCGTGGGGATCCATGGCGGCGGCCGCGTCTGCCGTTGCTCTTTTTGTTGCAACTGTCAATCGCTCAGGAGAGGGACCTGTTAGTGCACGTGCATGCAAATGTTCGAAGGCTGACAACATCAATGCAATGGGTGGGCGGGGTGGGGGGGGGGGTGGGCGAAGCTAGGGTTTGGGTGCCCACGATCACGTACCGGACGCACCAAACTGCGGGCTCGCCCCCTCGCACCACCCGGTGAGGACGGATTCTTACTCCGTTAGACCTCGTCGCTGGTTTGTAGTGCGAAGGACATGGATGTCCGAATTTGTTTGGAAAAAAAACAAAACCTTCACGCAGTCTTCATTGAAAGCGGACAGTAGCAAGGTGAAAGGGTAGGAACGAGGGCTGTTTCACCCACTTTTGGGCCACAAAATTTCCGGGGTGCTCAAATGTTGACATCACAAACTGAGTGAGTGGGATCGCCACGCCCACTCACTCCTTCCCAGCCACGGCCCAAGTAGTTCAGTTCGATCATGTTCCCACTCACCCATTGCTAGCAACGGCCGCACTATCAGTGAAGACTTAATCCACACGCGGTAACCGGAACATGTGTTCATACACACGCACTAACGAATATAATGTCCTATATGCGTAGTAAAATAGGCGTAAGCGGTCACTTCTTCGCGATGGAGACTAAGGGACCGCGCACGTACATGACGTCTTCAAAAGGGAAACCATGAAGAACATGCGCATAAGTTGCTAGTAGGAGAATACACAACATTTTCTACAGGTTCGAAACCGTTTGACAATCCAACCATACGGAGGAAAGAAGTTCGCATATGAAAACAAATGGCTAAGTCGCAAGCACATCCGAACATCTATCATCGAAGAAGCCATGGGAAATATTCAAACGTGTCCCAGAAAATATACTCACAACCTTATGCAGGGCAATACGTAGAAAAAATAAAAAGAATGAACAATGCGTCAAAAGGTGAGAACTCCGCAAACAAAATCTAGAGAACAGATAAATGGACGCACCTTCATCATTTTATGACATGGATTTTCATGAAATCACGAAAACAAATATAAAACTTTGACTTAAAGAAGGAATAACTGACATACGAGTGAAAACCTTAGAAACAAAGAAAAGTAAGGTGAAACGAATCAATAGAAGACAAGCACACATGGATTATTTTGCAAACATTTATACATTTTCATGAAACTATTAGAGACGAATCATTCCATTACATAACAATTGACATAAGAAATCTTCCTAACTAATCAAGAATGAATTTGTAAGAACTCATATAAAAAATTGATATGAGTAAAGAAATATCTATGGGTATATTGAACAATATGAAGATTATTTCATAAATGTAAGCATGCTAAAACTGATATGTGTATGCATCAATGTGAAGATATAAAAGGTGGAAATGTCCAAACATTTAGATATAGATCTATATATAGACACAAATATGGATATGGATATACGTATGGATATGGATATACATATTGATATAAACATAGGAACATATAGATGAAGATATCCATATACGTATGCTTACATGTGGTATGGATATAGATATAGATATTCATTTAGATAAAAATAAAAAAATAGAAATAGATATACATATATGTACATATGTAGATTCATGTAAAGATATAGATATAGATATAAAAATAGATAGAGATATAGATAGAGATAAAGAGATAGATATGGATAAACATATATATATATATATGTTGGTATAAATATAGATGAAGATATTTATATAGATATACTTATAGATAAAGATGTGGATATAGATATAGATATAGATATAGATATAGATATAGATATAGATATAGATATAGATATAGATATAGATATAGATATAGATAAAGATAAAGATATAGATATAGATATAGATATAGATATAGATATCGATATAGATATCGATATAGATATAGATATAGATATAGATATAGATCTAGATATATATATATATAGATATAGATATAGAGATAGATATAGATATAGCGATAGATATAGATAAAGATATAGATATAGATATAGATATAGATATAGATCTAGATATATATATATATAGATATAGATATAGAGATAGATATAGATATAGCGATAGATATAGATAAAGATATAGATATAGATATAGATATAGATATAGATCTAGATATATATATATATAGATATAGATATAGAGATAGATATAGATATAGCGATAGATATAGATAAAGATATAGATATAGATATAGATATAGATATAGATCTAGATATATATATATATAGATATAGATATAGAGATAGATATAGATATAGCGATAGATATAGATAAAGATATAGATATAGATATAGATATAGATATAGATCTAGATATATATATATATAGATATAGATATAGAGATAGATATAGATATAGCGATAGATATAGATAAAGATATAGATATAGATATAGATATAGATATAGATCTAGATATATATATATATAGATATAGATATAGAGATAGATATAGATATAGCGATAGATATAGATAAAGATATAGATATAGATATAGATATAGATATAGATCTAGATATATATATATATAGATATAGATATAGAGATAGATATAGATATAGCGATAGATATAGATAAAGATATAGATATAGATATAGATATAGATATAGATCTAGATATATATATATATAGATATAGATATAGAGATAGATATAGATATAGCGATAGATATAGATAAAGATATAGATATAGATATAGATATAGATATAGATCTAGATATATATATATATAGATATAGATATAGAGATAGATATAGATATAGCGATAGATATAGATAAAGATATAGATATAGATATAGATATAGATATAGATCTAGATATATATATATATAGATATAGATATAGAGATAGATATAGATATAGCGATAGATATAGATAAAGATATAGATATAGATATAGATATAGATATAGATCTAGATATATATATATATAGATATAGATATAGAGATAGATATAGATATAGCGATAGATATAGATAAAGATATAGATATAGATATAGATATAGATATAGATCTAGATATATATATATATAGATATAGATATAGAGATAGATATAGATATAGCGATAGATATAGATAAAGATATAGATATAGATATAGATATAGATATAGATCTAGATATATATATATATAGATATAGATATAGAGATAGATATAGATATAGCGATAGATATAGATAAAGATATAGATATAGATATAGATATAGATATAGATAGAGATATAGATATAGATATAGATATAGATATAGATATAGATATAGATAAAGATATACATATAGATATAGATATAGATATAGATATAGATATAGATATAGATATAGATATAGATATAGATATAGATATAGATATAGATATAGATATAGATATAGATATAGATATAGTTATGGATATGGATATAAATATAGATATAGATATAGATATAGATATAGATATAGATATAGTTAAAGAGATAGATATAGATATAGATATAGATATAGATATAGATATGTAGATATATAGATATAGATATAGATATAGATATGGATACAGATATAGATATAGATATAGATAAAGATATAGATATAGATAAAGATATAGATATAGATATAGATATAGATATAGATATAGATATAGATATAGATATAGATATCGATATAGATATCGATATAGATATAGATATAGATATAGATATAGATATAGATAT
>SZWC01004207.1:35039-51644 GCA_023375785.1 Penium margaritaceum
ATAGATATAGATATAGATATAGATATAGATGTAGATATAGATATAGATATAGATATAGATAAAGATATAGATATAGATATAGATATAGATATAGATGTAGATATAGATATAGATATAGATATAGATAAAGATATAGATATAGATATAGATATAGATATGGATATGGATATAGATATATGGATATACATATACATATGGATATAGATATAAACATAGATAAAAGAATAAATTGTAATATACATATAGATGTAGATGTTGATATAGATTTCATGAAAGATATGGATTTAGATACTAAGATAGATACATATTTGGATATAGATAAAGATAAATATGTAGATATTGATGTGGATATAAGCATAGATGCAGATGCATATATAGATATAGATAGAGATATACATTGAGATATATATAAATATATATATGGAGACATTGATATTGGTTTAAACATAGAAGTAAAAATGATACAAATATATATACAGATATTCATATAGATATAGAAATATTTATAAATATAGATATAGATGTAGATATATATTTTGGTATAATATTCACATTGTATGTTCCATGACATGTTTGTATTCATCATAAAAGATATAGTCTTCACATAACATGTTCCACAATATCGGAGATGTAATATTCACATTTAATATTCACATAAAATGTTATCATTCATAAAAAGAATATTTACATTTCATGTTCAAATAAAATGTTCCACGAATATTGATCTTATACTAATTATACGTATGTATGAATACATATGTACGTAGATGAGTTTGATGGACGAATGATGATGAAAAAAACGTGTTTCAAATGTATTGAATGTCATTAGAGGAATTAAAATCCTTCTATGTTGTCTCAAGGTTCTATCATAGATCGTATTGAACTTGAAATATAGCATATTATCTCTTCATCAAGTTTCATGAATGAAAAGGACCTTTATTTTAAATCTCTAATCCTCACCATTAAAAGAAAATTTCATTCTTTCACAAATGCTCCCTCTTTAAAGTGTAGACGTTTCCGGTGAAGGGTTGAATCTAGAGATTCTACAGGATTCTATCCTTCGCGAAATTCGAAACGTGCATGTTTGTAGATTTATCAGGCTATGTGCGCTTGGTTGTAACATTCATATTTGACCTACTTTGTTTTACTTGCATTGAGTTCAGATCGAGCATAGATTTTTATCGATATGGGGATGGATATTTTCTGGGTCTTGTAGTCGCGATCGAGTACCGTTTTTGGATCGAGTCTACCGACTTTTCTTTCTCATTATCATGGTTTTTCTCATGAAGTATCTAGATACGGGCTGTAGTGTTTTGTGGCCACGATGAAGTTTTTTTGCACGTATATGATGTCGAATCTGTGACCGCGCGTATTTGTACACATTTCCTGGTTAGCGCGCGTGGATTATGTCTTCACTGCCGCACTATTTGGGCCGCAGGTGGGATTGGGTGAATGTGAGTGAATACGGGTAAAACCGTTTCGCTCACCCACGCACGTCCGCGACGATTAGCCTTGCCTTGTCTTGCGTCATTCTTCAGAGGACACAGTGTCTCCTAGAGTTCAGTGGGTGGAATGTCCCTCACCTATTTCCGCGTGCGGCCTTGACACTTTCGAGCAGTGCCCGAACTCTCGTGAATACGCCGGTCAGAGTTCCACTAGTTTTGCTGCTTTTCTCGTCAAGCGAAGGCGAATGCGTCGCTTCCTACATCAGCTGTAAAGTGAAACCGACGTGCTTTTCGTCGGGAAGTCTCGAAGACTTCAATGCGAAATGCTGCAGCCGTCTTGTCGGTATGGTAACTTCGCAGTCTTGTGAGGTCCAGGTGCATGGTCATGTTGAGATTTCGATCTCAAACGACACTTCCGCAGTATCGAATACGCAGTTAGCCCGAACTGTGCATGCCACGTCGGTATGCACCTGATGAAATGGTCTGGAATCTTCACATGGGCCGGTGACCACTAGGGTCGAAGTCCCGTCGGACATGGCGTCGTTGCGAGACGCGGTTCAACTGGGGTGCGGCTGGTAAACGCTGGAATCCGATGTTGGGCAGCGACTTCCGTGGCGAGGCTGGATTGTTCAGCTGGTGTTGTGATTTCGCGAAATTCACACGTGTATGCACTCGTTTTTCATCATTTTTCTCTGTTTTAGCAGAAATATTGGTAGAAACTCCAACAGCAGTTTGGGCACCGATAGCATGCCCGATGTACATCATCGCATGCAATCTTCCACATCACAACCCTCTAGTGCGCTTAAACCGTGTCCATCAGATCGGCAGATATGTCGCCGCCATGTCGTTGCGGTCTAAGTTGCGGCATGCCCATGCCATTTCATGAACAAATGCCACTACTTTCGAACGCTGAAGTCACTCCCAACAGACGCTCAACAGACGCTCAACAGCCGCAAACGAAAGCTCAACAATCGATCCGTCATTGTTGGCTTCCTTTGCGATTGTTAGATTCACTTCGCCATCGATGTTCGCCATCGTACGACGCCGTCGCCCCCTGGCGACAATCTCAAACGGACCACGATCCTGTCCCAAGTGACATTTATGGACATCGTTGACGTCAGCAAACCAAGAGTTCGAATAACGTTTGTGCCTTCCAACCGTGCATGCAAATGCACTATTTTAAAAACGAGACGCTACACTCGGAAAATAGAAGAACCACCAACGGATGTTAGCGTATGCTTATAGGAAGGTGTTTGGCAGCTTCCGATTCCGCTGGAAATCGACGCTGGCGTCGCATTCCAGCGTTTACCAGCCGCACCCCTGACCTTCCGTCGATCGCTTGCGTTGCTCACAGGATTTGTGGTTCGCTGCCCACGTGGGAGGATCCGAACCAATTCTGTGAATCAATTGAGTTCTGCTCTGAAGTGCGGACCTTGTCTGAGAGAAGTGGTCACCAGGTTGTCGGAAGTCTTGGTCGTGTCGTCAGCTGCACGGGTGATCCTCCCCCCCTCCTCCCACCCGTTGACCTGGGTTCGGAAAACGATGTAGAAGATCTCACATTTTCCCCCTTTCTTGATGGACGCAATATGTCCGCCAGAGTTGGGTGTGTTGGACGAAATGTCAGCTTCCTGAATGCTGTCCATGTGGTCCGCATTCAGTGTGTTCCACCGGGTTAGACCGTATAAGATTCAGAAGCTGAATCTTACGTGGGCAAATCGTGCCGATAATCGGATCGGATGTCAGTCTGGTCGGCCGACGGCCTCGATCTCCTGTCGAGGGTCAGGTGTCCGCAGTGTGTTACTCCTTGGAGCACCTCCTAGCCGGTGTGTCGCGGACGACCGTTGCGAACCGAAGCTGAGCGACGAAGCTTCAGACTTGCACTTGAAAAATGAAGGAAAGGTCTCGTGCCTTTCACGCCTCGATCCTGGTGCGGGAGCCACGTGTAACTCGTCGCAGTCAGAAGCCACCCAGATCAATTGATCTGAAGCCGATGGATGAATCTTTCAACGAAGGCACAAAAGCGCCAGCCAAGCTGTCTCACCAACCATCGAGTACCGTCGGAAGCACTAGCGATCCAAGCCACGATTCTGTTCAAGTTGATGGTGCCATCAGATTCAGTGACATTAGCACCCACAGCGTTGAGTATCAACAATCCTAACGGCTACAACACGAATCTCAGCCGCATCACCATCAGAAGGCACAGTACAACTCACAGCAGCCACAGTACGATCAACACCCACAGCACCAGCCGCAGAAACTTTTAATAAGCCACGGTAGTCACTCGACACAAGAGAGTCGGCATCGTACAGACAGACCACCGAGGAGCAGAAAAGCCGGCACCTTCGGCGGCAGCAGCAGCAGCAGCAACATCAGCAGCAGCCAACGCGTGCGAGGAGGCGGCAGAGGCAGGCGAAGATGAGACCGCCCAGCAACAAGGAAAGCGGTGGCCTCCTCGCGTTCCGCCAACCTTCCTCGGCATCGTGTTCAGAGCTGTCGTGCAGTGGAGGCCATGAGAAGGCCGAGGTGCCCAAGAGCCTTCAACACAGGTGGGCCGATTGCGTGCTTTCCTCGCTTCTCTCTCTCTCACTCAGGTGGGCCGACACAGCATTGCCCCGCTCTCTCGTTAGCGCAGGTTGGCGGGCTGTGCCTGAACCACACCCTGTGTGCCATTTGCTGTGTGGCGGCAGACCCACCCCGTGGTCCCCCATTGTAGTGCATTGCCAGGCAAGGGGGCCACCGTACGGACTTCATGGGGCACTGGATGAAGGGAACGGCCGCAACTGTAACTGAGCGAGGTGCAACGCACACGCTAGATCTGAAAAGCGGAGGTGTAAAGACTGGATGTGCGGGGCCTCTGACAGGGATGCTTCTCGGGTACCAATCTGAAACTGTCACTCACGCACGAGAGACCTCAGAACCTGAAAGGAAGGGAACATGCTCCTCTGCAAGAAAACTGCGACAGTCCAGACCAATCTGGGCAACGCTTCCCAACTGTGGCATGGAGAACTCCTGCTGGTCTGTCGAACCCACGTGCTGAATGTGGGACTGTCCCACACCGATGCGTACATCCCACCCCGTCTCTCAATCCCTCTCCCACTCCCTGCCCCAGCATCCCTCGTAGATGGATTATCAGACTAGGCCCTTGGAGAGTGCTTCACTAATGGATGAGGATGCGTAGTGCTTTCAGATGTTGGGAGTGTAATGCCTCAGGTATCCCACGTGGAGAGCTTTGCTTGCATTTGCTCCATGACTAGCGCTCTCACTTCATTGCCTTCCTCTTGAACTCGATGTTCACCTTCGACTTCAAGAGGAAGGCTTCATGTCTAGTGCTTGAAGTCTGTGCTCATATTCTCCTCCTACCCTTGTGCACGGCAGAAATGGCGGCCTCGGAAGCAAGAGCCGCAATGGCAAGAGAAGAAGCAGCAGCTTCACAGAGGGGGAAGAGGGAGAGGAGTCTGTTCCTGTGAACATACCCGAAGACGGGTACTTTTGGCTCAAGTACGGAGAGAAGATGGTGCGCCACAGCGAGGGCAGCCCACTGATCCGGTATGGATACATGATGCATTCTAGGTCTTGTCATGTGATGTTGCGCATAACCTCGGCATTCAAGAAAAATCTCATGAGAGCTCTCAGTTTCGCTGTGTCGGGTGCGGAACTTGCATGGTCTCAACTATTGATGGAGTAAGGTTGAGATGAGGGCTCAAACTGATCTCACGCTTGGAAGAAGGGCTTCACGGTGTTGAGTGACTGAAATGTGGAAGATGTTGCGGTGAACTGCCAGGTTATGATTCACACCAAGGTATGCATGGAACTGGGCTGAACCAGGCGAAGAAGTGGGCGGTTAGACCGATCGCAACTACATCAACTGAAACCTTCACATCAATAGCACACTCAGAGGCTTACTTGAGGGTGGCACAGAATCGTGAATCTCGATAATCTCGTAATCCCCACTATCACACCCTCGAGGGCCTGGTTGGACTAGCTCCTTCAGGTTGAAGGAGCTAGTCCAACCAGGCTGGCTCTGAAGGCTCAAGGACCAGGCTGGCTCTGAAGGCTGCCATGTCGGTCGCTCCTGCGTATCATTGAGTGAGCCAGGAGTGAAATTCATGGCTTTCTGTTTTCCCCCTGTCACCCCACGGATGGCAGGTCTTACTTCAGGTGCGGTGAGCAGCACAACGGCAGGGCGTGCCGCGCAAGGAAGACGATCAACTGGGACGTGGGAGTGCGCCCCGTCAGTTTTGACGTCTCGTACATGTTCGCCCATTGCCATCCGCCATCGGACAACCCTCGCCAGTCCATCCGCCCCATGCGCAAGCTCAGGATTCCTGGCTTCGCCACCAGACCTACAGGGTTCATCCAGCCACTTGGAACGAAACTGAGCCCAAGGCACCTCAGCTGCCCTGACCTCTCGCATCTGCTCCGCGAATCTCCTGCCTCACCTTGGAACTCCAGCCAATCACAGGAGACTAATGTTTCAGCGGAAACAATCCCAGCCACACCAGCCCCCCTTCGCTCTGCTTCCATCAGCACTCTTCCATCTCTCTATGAACAGCATGAGCCTTTTCCTCCTCCTGCACGGAGCCAGACCTTTGCGTCTTTCGATTGCCCTCAAGCAATTCCAGATTTCAGTGCCTGTACTCCTGCAGGTCCTAGCGTGCTCTCCGGCCAGTCTGTGCCGTTCCTGATGGCGGAGCGGGATGTGGATGCCCATGCATTCCATGCCAGCAGAGTGGAACAGGATGAACGGCAACAGCTGCTGCCGAAGGAAGAGCCTGCTAACTGTAGTCTTGAGGTGCTGTCTGATCCATGGACAGCTGCATCAGCAGAGAATTCATCTCAGTGGCAGCTGGACTTCCTGGAAGAGATCCTTGCGCTACATGATCCCATCCACCATCCGATCATGCCCCACGTTCTGACGAGCGAGTCGGAATCCTTGGGAAGGATCGACTCAAACCTTCAGGGTGGAGAGGCTGTTCCGGAGTCCATGAATCCTAATGGGTTCGACATGAATCCTGCACGCTCCGTGCCGCATGCCAAGCCATCTGGAGACCTCGGTGAGTCCAGAGGAGCCACCGGGTGGTTTCGTGCATCGCCATCTGAGACGATGGGTTCAACCAGCGAGACATGCGATGGCCCGTACAAGCTATCCGCAGAGGGGACATGTGCAGAATCTGCACCCTCCTCTCCAACGATGCCTTCACCTCATCTTTACGACTCTACGAAACCTGTGGGGCCAGCAGCCACAGGATTGGGATGTGAGGGCTCCCTCAGGAGAGAACGCCAATCTGAACCTTTTGGACCTCAGGCTGGGATACATGAACATCATCGGATGGCAGTGCAAAGTCTTTCCACCCAGCAGCATTTCAACCATCATCAGCTTGTGTCGGGGTCAACGGGGACAACATATTACCAAGGAGCAGGCCGGCATCAGGAGCAGCAGCAGCAGCAGCAGCGGCGGCGGCAGCAGATGCATGAGCAACAGAAGCAGCAGCAACAGCAGCATCTATGGCCAGAGAAGCCACAAATACTTGGGATGGAAGAACAGAATAATTTGCAGCAACAGTTGCTTCAACTCCTGCTGAATTGTTCGGCCAATCTGCCGCAGCAGCACCACCAGCAGAGACTACAGAAGGTGGAGCCTGTTTGTGAACAACCGATCAATATGCCGTCTGTGGAAGCCAAGCATGGTCGGCTGAGCCATTTCCCGAAGGTGGGGACAGACTTTGACCAGCTGATCCAGACTGTGAGAGAACTGCAGGTGGGACTTGGGGGGAGCAAAACACCACCAGCAGTAGGTGACATGGCAGCACAGTGTCTGGATGTTGCCCTCCAGGCGGTTTGTCTTCATCATCTACTCTCAGAGGTAAATAGTTGACACTGCGAATCAAGGGTTCAACAACGGCCACACTGCAACACTGGCAGCGCCAGTGTTTTCGGAGGCTTGATGCGAATGTAAGAGCAGGAATACTTGACCTGGCTAAGTGGTGAGTTTGCACTTGCGCAACCTGACATGTCTTCATTGACTACCCAGTTAGAGGTTGCACTTGGGCTGGTGTCACATGTGATTCCTGATAATGTTGCTTGAATACTTTTCCATCTGCACATCTTCAACTACACAATCATGTCACTGGTGTGTGTAGCTACCGAGGCTACGTCGAAGGTTGCTGTGCACACTAAATTTTAGCCTGGATCCATGAAAGGAAGAAACATGTTGTTGAAAGAAACTCGATTTAGAAAGAAAAAAAGAAAAAAACTGGCCCTTCAACTTGCTAGCTTTTAAAGCAAGGGCAGTATCCACTCATGGAACTTGTATAGTGACAAAGCATGGCAAATGGCTTCTCATTGCCCAATGACGAACTCAACATTGACCGTTTGGTTGAAATAGCACAAACTTGGTTCCTGAAGTTCAGAAGCCAGTTGTCAAGGATGGGCCGGGAATTTGAAGTCTGGTTTGCCAACATAAAGGGAGGCAGTTTCACTCAGAGTTGACTTCAACCAAGTCATGAGTTTTTTTTTGGTGTCTAAGTGGGTTTTCAAGCTTGGTGGATGGCACAATTGGGCCAGTGGGGTGCTCCAGCAACCACTTCTGACCAATAGGTGCTTCTCAATTGCAATGCACCTTTCTTTACGACGAGGGCGCCGCTGGTCTGTGGAAGCAAGTGCTACTCTTGCATTACGGTTGGCCCCTGGCCAGGCCCCTACTCCCAAATGAAGCAGACAATCCAACTTGAATACCTCCCCTCTTTCTTGTGTCGCAATGTGAGCCGTCCTCATCTATTCGTACAGCTTATTGTAACCACTCAGCTGTGTCCACGGTCATGTAGAACGCTGATGCAGACCCTACTAGCACTAGAGCACCGGCGGAATCCCTCCGCGTACCATTAGCTACTACAAAGCTGCCACGGAGTCCCCGGGAGGTTGTTGGAGTGCTTTGCAATTTTTTTGCACTCGTTAGAGATTTCTCGGTGGACTGGCTCTGGAGCCCGATTTGCATGTTTTCCATTGTGCATCCACTGATTGATGCCGGATTTGTGTGTGTGTGTGTGACCGCAGCATCCGACTCAAGTTTCTGCATCTCTAGGTTTAGACGATGTTGACCTAGGATGCCAGTGCGTAGAATCATGACCAAAATAGTGGTTTTGGGCCAATTCTAGGACAAATTGTCGCTGCGACGTGATTTCCCGCCGTGTGACGCGCCAATTATTTCTCCTATTTGCTCAACAGTTGTCCTCTATCTCTCTCTAATTGGAAATATTTTAGGGTGTGCAGGCCCATGCAAAAACAAACATGCGCGTTGTGTCTGAGTGTGATGCAAGACGCTAAGAATTTGCCTAAGTCTGGAATGCTGCATGTAAATGAACAAGGAGAAAGTACAAATGAGCCCCTATTGGGCTTATGTAGGGGCGCCGGTAGCTAGCAGCACCGGGCCCCATCACCCCCGCTGAACCCAAACGAGTCAGCAGGGAGAACACACCGCATACACCCAAGAACAACAATGGTGGTCTCCTCGATGCACCGGAACAACTTTCTCAGTGCCCCAGTCTGGACCACTCAGAAAATACGTGCAGGCTTAGAAAATCTTGAAATCAACGTCCAGACATTCAAAATGGCTTTTCGAACATTGGAAGCCCTACTACAACCATCGGGTCTCCTTGTAGCACTGGTACAGTCCACCGGGTGCACGGATCTCAACCCACCGAGAAAACTCTCCTACCTCCCGATAAGCCCACAGGGCTGCCGGGACGCATCGTCCGCATCTCGCCAGCACCGTCGTATGTGCTGGAGAAGTCTTAGTCCAGTCTGGAGGCCCGTCGTTTTGTCACGCCCTCCTCTACCATATACCACCAATGTGGGTACATGGATAATCCATCGACGTCAGTCGTGACAAGTGGAAGCCAGACAAACCAACATCTCTCCCTCTCTCTCTCTCTCTCTCTCTCTCTCTCTCTCTCTCTCTCTCTGTCTTTCTCTGTGTGTGTGTGTGTGTGTGTGTGTGTGTGTGCGCGTTTGTTACGGAGCTATTTCATCTTATGAGACTTACCGCATCTCCCTAGCCGAACCCTTCATATTTCTTGCTCTTGCTTGCTTGCTAGTGTGCCATTTGACCAGACAGTCTCGCCATGTCAGTTGCAACACGGCTAGGAATCTTCTTATTCGTTCTTTATGGTATCATAGCAGCGAGGAATCCCTCCTTGTGCTGCACAGGAGAGACAACTCTGAGAGTGTAGCAACTGTGAGAGTCATCCCTACAGCCACGAACCTAGGCGGACCCACTAACCCATGGTGACCCGCCATAGTAAACTAGAGCAGTGGAGACGCCTTTGGGAAAAAAGCTACAACCGCATCACCACGCCACCACCATGAATGCAGCAAAGGGTTGTCCAATCCTTTCCAGCAGCAGTTGGGGCCAATGATGTTCTTCAACGGTCCGTGAAGCTGCTCGGAAGCTTCATTCAAGTCGAACATATCAACCCCCCAATTTATGAGAGCGTGATGACCCAAATGACCATCCTTGTAGAAGTTTAAGGGATCTTTAGAAACCCCTGGTCATGAATTGTCCATCGCATCCACTCGTGCTATGCTTTGTGCCTCACAGAAAAAAATGAAAACACGCTCTCAAAAATAGAAGTTTTCTAGATTTTGGGGTGTGACAAAAAAGATATCTTTTACACTCTTTTTTTCCCTTAACCACCACCATTGTGTTCAGCATCCTTTGCACATCATTGCTCAAGATTTTGCTTGATTTGGACAACCTTCATGCTGACAAAGTCATAGTGGGTGATGGCGTCATCACATACCATTGATTTCTTCTACGTGTATCATACATACATTAAGTTGTGTACTTTGCTTTGGAACATCCATTGAGCTGACCCGAGTATTCGATTCTATCTAGATTTTTAAGGAACTAATAAAAAAAATTCCTTTGTTGAAAATATATTACACATCTGCTTTTACCTCATGTGATATAGTTTGTGCCAAAGGAGTATTCTGTGTTGTTTTTGAATATTTCACTTGTCGCTATATCATACTAAAAGAAACTTGTGCCTAATGCAGGTAGTTTTTGCGTGAAGCGGGGTAAATTACCGATCAAGCAACAGGACTGCAATAGCTTGCTTGTCGCGGGAGCAAAAGTCAAGTTCTTGCTGCCACTATCGCTCGAGTGGCAATCCACAGGTATATTTTTTCTTATTCGGTGAGGAGACTGGGGCTGGATAGGGGCAGTTCCGATCACATAATGGGCCATTTAACGTCAAAGTTTCAAAGGAACGGAGTTGAGGATTATTCCCCCCTCCCCCTCAAAGTCAATTATACTAGCGGAGTGCATTGGAAAGTGTATTTGATGAGAACCGATTTAGTACACAAGTGCATCAATGCTCTTGTGTTTTCATTTCCCAGAACGTACACTACAATCTTGCAATTTATTCGGTACTCAAGCGTATTGATATACTTGTGTTTTTGTTTCGTGTACTTACGATACATCACCGCTACCCTCCCCCGATACACTCGATGTGTTTGGGGGAGGGGAGGATATTGACGCTCGATCCTCCCCTCTTCCCCATGAACTTGAAGTGAATTGGGGGATTGTTTTGGATCGTGTATCCGAAAAGCAACATATGTAGTACACACGTGTATAGTTACTCTATTCATTTTTTTGGAAAACTTACCATAAACTGACTGATCCCACCCTCGATGCAATCGTGGTGTTGGAGGGGGGATATTGACGCTCGACCTCTTCTTATCCCTTGACATCGAAGTGTATTGGGGGATTGCTTCGGATAGTGGACCTAACCTGCAACCTATTCGGTACACAAGTGTATCGATACACTTGTGTTTCTGTTTTCCGTACGTATGATACACTACCCGCTACTCTCCCCCGCTACACTTCCTGTTCTTGGAGGGGGCAAGGTTTTGACTCTCGACCCGTTCCTCCCCCTCCCCCCCCTCCCCCCCGACCTCGAAGTGAATTGGGGGATTGTTTCAGATTGTGTATCCATTGAGTAACATATGTAGTCCACAAGTGTATAGCTACACTGGTGTTTTTTGTTTTACATACTTACGACACACCGCCCACTACTCACCTTCGGTACACTTGTGTTGGGGGGGGGGGGTATCGACGCTCGACCCCCCCCTCAATGAAATTGAAGTTAATAAGGGGGATTGTTTCAAATAGTACATCTAACCTGTAACATATTCGGTACACAAGTGTAACGATACACTTGTGTTCTTACATTGCGTACGTACGATACACTACACTCTACCCTCCCCTGATACACTCGCAGTATTTTAGGGGGGAAGAGGGTATCAACACTACCCCCCCTCCCCAAATCGAAGTGAATTGGGGGTGTATTTTGGAAAGTGTATCCGACAAGTAACATATTTAGTACAAAAGTGTACAGTTACACTAGTGTTTTTTTGTTTTGCATACTTACGATACACCACCCACTTTGCACCATCGATATACTTGTGTATCGATGGTGCAAATCTTGGTGTGGGGGGTGGAGGGTATCGAAACTTGACCCCCCCTTGACATCAAATGGAAAAGGGGGATGGTTTTTCATGGTGTATCCAACAAGTAGCTTGTTTAGTACACAAGTGAAAAGGTATACTAATATTTTTTTCATACATACAATACACTACCTGCTAACCCCCCCGCCCCCCGATACAGCGGTCGAGTTTAATGGGTGAAGCAGTTATAGACGCCCGCCCCCCTCCCCCCTCCTAAGTCGAAAGATTCTTTGTTCTTTAATAAATTCTACACACGTACGATAGAGTACCCGGTAAAAGTCCCCATTGCACACGAGGTCATGGGGGGGTCGGTAACGAGAGACATAAGACGATGCATTAGTGTCAATATTTCAGCCTGTCCACGATGTACTCCCCAATAATCTCCCCAGATGCACTTCGAGGGAAGGGGAGGGGAGCAAGGGGGTCCACCACCGACATTGAAAGCCTTCAGCAAATTACGTGGCCATGCCCTCCCGATGAAAGAACGAATAAAATAGGTGTACATAATCTTTTGTCAAATGATGGTACATTAAAAAATAAGCAATGTTACATTTAGGGATAGAAGTAACCAGTTGAAAATCAACTAAAGCAAATAAGAACAGAAATTAAAAGGATTTTATTCAAGGAAACACAATGAACTCTAACGTTGAAAAAAAGCATTGGTCATTCCCTTGTCTAAGAATGTTAAAAGAGGTGTACACACTTAGGAAAGCTTCGAGGAAGTTACAACATTGTAAGTGTAGTGTACATAGATCACGTAGTGTATAAAATAGGCACAATTAAAAATACTTGGTTCATCGTGCCTGTAGTACACGCTCAACATTGTACGTGTAGTGTACATAGATCACGTAGAAACTGACCTCACTCACGTGGTTCCAAAGTCCTTTCTCCATCAGCACCATCTTTATGTTGTTGTTCTAGTTGAACAAGTTCTTGCCTTTGAACTTGGCTATGTTGGCGCGAGCCACCACACAACTAGATGTTGCCATGTTGACTGCAACATTTGCTCACAAATAGCCTCTCTCACACACCTGTTTGCAAGGGATTCCTCAAGGACGAGGCAAGGCCCATTTCTTGCTTTGATACTTCTGACTAAAACTTAGGCAGCCCTCAGGGAGGTGATCATGCTCACCAAGAGCTGCTAGGCAGGACCAATTGGATGTGATAGACAAGTTGCAAGTTGTAGAGATGAAAACTCGGCAGCGTGTGAAGTTTTGTAGACAAGAGACGAATCACTGGTTTGACTCATGTATGAGAAATAAAATTAGCACATCATTCTAACAAGCCTAAGTACGTTCCATTTAGCACATGGAACTAGAAAAACCACCCTGTCAAAGTTCACCTCCTGCCATACTCCTAAGCTAGCAGGATGAATGGCAATCACACTCACACATGAGAATTACCATTCTTGCCATCTGCACAACCAATTAGCTTGATGGGGACCTTCCTTGAAGCTCCCTAAAGGTCCTCCTGCCACCTTTCTACCTTAAAGGCCACTCCAAGCCTCCTTGCCCAATAATTCTGGCCGTCGTTGGTACTGGTAGTGCAGGAGCCGTCACTTGAACAGGATGCACTGCCACCAAACCTTGAAAATCCATATCTCCCTCAAACGGACTCCGAATCGAGTTCCGTAACTTGCTATATGAACCAAGAAGACATCTTCTATGCATTTGTAGTTCCTGTGAATCTTTATCAAGCAACCCACTTTGGTCACTTTTTGGCACCCTTTAGACATCAAGTGATAAACAACAATCTTCGTGTGTATCTTGATGACTTTTCCACCATGTACCTTGATGACATCCTGGTGTACAGCCGCACCTCGGAGGAGCATAATGGAAATTTCCAAAGAAGTCTTAAACTTTTACAAGAATAGATTTTTTCAACCTTTTGAAATGCTACTTCAGTCGCCATTTGATCGAGTTCTTGTGCCACATCATGAACGGCAGACAAATCACCATGGAAAAAGGTGAGGCAAACGTTAATGGACGGATGCCTACCAATGTTTGGGACATCCAAGTATTTTTGGGCTTGTACAACTACTTCTCTCAATTCGCAAACTATTATGCCCGAGTGTCAGTCGTGAAACCACAGAGTGGAATTGGGGGGATAGCGAACGAGAAGCATTCAACTATTTGAGTAACGCTCTCACATTGGCACCAATATTACAATTGGTAGATCCAGTGGTGGATTGAATCATGGTCTCTGACGCGTTTGATCAAGCTATCAGAGCCATTCTCCACCAAGAAAAGGCGTTAGAGAACAACCGGTTGGGTACATGTCAAGAAAGTTATACAGGTCGGAAATCAACTACGTGATGCATAGAAAAGAAATGCTCGCAGTCATGCATGCATCCAAAGCATGCCGGTGCTCCTTGGAATGCCAACAATGCATCTTCCGGAGAGATCATCACATACTAACGTATCCTAAGACTCGGCCAAAATCTGACCCGTCAACAAACTTGATGGATGGAGTTCCTTGAGTCCAAATTTGACTACGACATCGAGTATTGCTACGGAAAAACTAATCGAGCAGATGCTCTTTGGTGACAACCAGATTTCATGGCTGTGATCAGCACCCTCCTTGTTGAACAAGAAATGTACCTCGCGAAATTGTTCACGAAAGGTTATGAGGAGTTTGGCGTGTATGAAAAATCTTGTTTTTGGTTCAACGACCCCTACTTACGACAATGATCTACTCACCAAATCGCCATCCCACTGAAAGAGTACTTTTTTCCAAATGCTATTGAAAGATTGCCATGACACCGACCCTCGTGGACACTTCAAGAAGCTGGCAAAGTACTACTCGTGGGACAAGATGCACATTGATGTGTCAGCCTTGTGCACATTTTGTGACACTTGTCAAAGGAAAAGATGTCACTGCACTTGGCCACCTGGTCTACTCCAACAACTCCCTGCTCCTTTGGGTTGACACAAGCATGTACTTTGAGAATGAATTGCTCGCCCCTCACGAGAGATATGATGCCATCCTCATGTTGGTAGAAAGGTTTTAAAAAATGTCTCACTTTAGCGCAACTATTTGTGAACCAGGTTGCATGACTAAACCTTGTGCCACAGACCATCGTCAGCGTCAGAGACGACCGCTTCACTAGCCATTTCACACATAAATTGATGTCAAGTTATGATAGTTGAATCTAGCCGTCGACGGAGTTCCACCCTTAAACGGACAAGCAAATTGAGTAGACCAATCAGACGCTCAAACAACTTCTTCGTACTTTATGCAAGCCACTTTGCACTGATTGGATAGCCAAACTACCAAGCGCCAAACTTGCATGAAACTCTGCCACTTCAACCGCAACGGGTAAAACACCGTTCAATGTGACTTAAGACAAACTTGTCACCAGACCGACGGGACTAGAGAGCTAAAGTATCATTCTGGTTATTCATATCTACCACCGAGATTGTTTCAACGTCTGGGAGGAAACCCGAAAGACCCTCACGAAGACACAAGTAGCGACGAAGTAAGCTACTGACCGACATGACAATGATGACGTATTCAGCACTAGCAATCAGGTTCTTCTCAACTCTATAAACATCAAACTCCAAGGACAAGACTTTGTGAAGCTCCAACCCTGATGGTTGGGACCATTTGAGATCAAGCGGATGCAAACCCTGTCGTCGTTGACTTTGCCTACCTGAAAGCATGGCGATTCACCTTGTCTCCCACATCAGCAAGCTTAAGCACTATTGGAACCCCAAAGCGAACTTCCGTGGCAGAAATGTTGCACCCCCATCTCCTCTTCAAGTGGATCGGGATACAAATATGTGATTGAAGACATCCTCGGACATCGACGCGACAAAAAAACATTCGAGTATCAGATCTACTGGCACGACTATGATGTCGCGCACTGTTGTGCTTTGTACCGTTCCTGTACAGTTTACTGTGACCACTCGGCCGTGTCCATACTCGTGCAGATCCCTGAGGCAGGCGGCCCTGGTGACACCGGCGCGACGACAGGCGGCGGGCTACCCGTCTGGAGCTGACCGACCACTGTTGCAGAGCCCCAGATGTCACCGGGACTCCTTGCTGTGACTTCTACGTCTTGCAGGCGCCTTTCGGCGGACTGGGCATGAGCCCCATTTGCATGTTTTTTGCATTATATACTTGCTGTCCGTCGATGGATGCATGCATGTGACCAGTCATTGCGTGCGTCTTTTGATTCTGCACGTCTAGGTTCAGACGGCGCAGGATTCTGACATGTGTGCGCAGAGTTACGGCCAAAACAGTGGTTTTGGGCCGGTTTTAGGACAGCTCTTGGACTGCCGCGTGCGACACCCGCCGTGCGCCGCGGCAGGTATTTATGCCCTGGACCTGTCAGTTGTTATTTCTCTCTGCATTTACTAAGCTATTGAAGCTTATGAGACTTTGCGCGTCTCCCTAGCCTGATCCTTGCTGTTTCCTGCACCTGCCTGCTTGCTAGTGCGTCAGCTGACTGGACAGTGTCGCCACGTCAGTAGCAGCAAGGCTAGGAAGCTTCCTAGCAGTTTCTCATGGTATCAGAGCGGTGAGACAGATCTCACCGAGCTGCGCAGCAGAGACGCAGCAGAGCAGCAGCAGTGAGAGTCACCGCTGCAGCAGATCTTCTGGGACCCGCTGGAGACTGTCGACTGCCGTCAACGCGAGACCGCAGCTGCAG
>SZWC01004207.1:89849-116771 GCA_023375785.1 Penium margaritaceum
AGGAAGCAATTGCTAAGTTCAGCTCTGTGCGATATTCAAGTCATGGCAATAAGGTCCATTGCAGCTCTGCAAGTCGCACTATCACTTAAGAGTTGAGTGTAGTTCCAAGTCAAAGAGAGACTTGGACAGGTGCACTGAGCCAAGAATTATTGCAGTTGTAGTGCCGGTGCTGACACGAACAGCAACAACGGTGGCGGCCATAGGGTAGATCAAAAGCGCCGGAAGAGCCCAATGTCTTGTTGTTAGGTGGCTGAGCTCTCCTAATCTGACACAGTTAGGGAGTCGAGAATGATGAATTCATGTGCGTCTTGCTAGTTAGACGGACATGGATAGGTGGAGGAAGCAGCACACGCCATGGAGTGGAACGCTGGACACTAAGCGAGTTTTGGTATGAGGCGAGTTAATCGAGTCACGAGCTAGCGACGCGATGAAAGCCGAATGAGCGAGCCATCCATGCTGGGGTTTCACCTGGGGCCTGGCCGCCAACCACAGATCAAACTCAACCCCTCGGCAACGTGCCGGCGGGGACTTCTTACACCTTGGAATATACTGGATGTGTTGTCTCATGGGATCATCAACCCAGTAACACATGCGCTCTACATTGAATGCATGCACAACTTGAATAGTCATCCACATCGACCACAAGCGTTTGTGGGTGCACGTAAAATCTCTAGTGGCTTCTCTATGCTGGTAAAGTACTACCACACACATTTGCTCACAACGACCTCCGTCTTCTCAAAACAAGTCAACACTGTTGAGGAAGTGCCAATAGTGCAAAAACATTTCTTGCACTTGGCAGAGGTGCTTGACCATGCGGGCAACATCGTCTAATACTTTGGATTAATCTTCCGCAGTAACAGTGTGTGTGTGTGGACAGAGTCAAGAGGCTGGTTCTATTTTTACGGCCCAATAACAACATGAAACAAATCCTACTGGGCCCTACTACGAAAGGGCCTAATCAGAACGTGTGCACATGAAATGCCAAAAAGATGCAATAGCCAGGAAGCTTACTAGCACGCTTGCCACTGACAGGACATCAATGCTCAATCAGCTCGCGGCGTCAACACAGGTTGGATGCGAAACACCAAGGGTTTGGCTAGGAGACACAAACAGAGTGTCAAATGTGCTTCCATNAAAACAAATGCACAGAGAAAGAGAGAGAGAGAGAGAGAGAGAGAGAGAGAGGGAGAGAGAGAACAATGAGCCATAGCCTCCTAATAGCTGTGAGGCCTGGTGCGCAACTAGAACAGCCAGGGTCGTGTTTGGTTGCGCACCATGCGTAACTTCTGCAAACTACGCAAACTGCCAGATTGGTCCCGCCGAGGCTAAAGCAGTCGTCTACTCATAACTTCCTGCATAGGCTTCAGAACAATGCATCGTTTGAACTAGAACGACCAGCACAACGAGCCGGACACGTCCATAATGTGCAAGGCAGGTCTCCTCGTGACCCCGGAACACGTCTCCGGGTGCCTGGGTTTTTGACTAACGAGCAAGGTACATAATCAAGCGCCGGGCAACATGTCACAAGCTCCTGACATGCACACACTGGTTCAAGGCTCTGGTTCTCCATGTTGTACGTTCCACCACATGCATGGGTCTGGACCAGCACAACCTCAGGTCTCCTCGTGACCCCAGAACATGTCTCTGGGTGCCCAGGTTTTGACCACCAACAAAACTCTAGCAATTACACACCCATAAACCTGGATGCCGGAACACAACAAGTGCATTAAATGGGAAATGTTGTAGGTGATAAAGCAGTCTCAAGACCTCTAAAACACCTGTGGTCCCACAATCGTTGTGTGGAGCGATGTCGGCTCAAAGTCCACACAATGACACTAAAATCCTTCCTGTAATTTTGGGGTGGGATTTGTTGAGGGTTTGCTATCGACATGGGGGGTGAGAATGCTAAATGTGCACTAAGGTGCAATGGGGACCGTCGTGGTCTATCAACAAGCATTATGAACTTTTCTTCTCCCCCTCTAGGGAGTGATGTCCGTAAGATGTCAGCGGTCACTTCTAGCTTGTCCAATGCAGTCCATGTGTAAGCACCCACGTGCAATCCCCCCTCCTTCCCCTCCCATGCAACATATGAGAATTGATCACAAAGCCCGCAATTAGTCTTCGCACAAGTGGAAAAGGGGGGGGGGGGTGGTGCAACACAAACGCTGGTCGCATTTCTATTGCAACCAAACCCTTCCCCCCAAAGGCAATCCATCCATTGCTAACAACTGCAATCAAAGGATGCCACATGAGTACATTGGCATAACGTGATCAGTGACGCATGTGGCTAATCGTGCATTGTAGCGTCGGTTGGTATTGGTCTTATCACTTGGTATGAAAATGGTTGTAATTTTTTTTTAAATGTTAGGCAGGGAAGTATATGACCTGCTACGAACCAAACATACACGAGTCCCTAATCTTTCCGGGTGGGCATTTATGTTATTACACAAATAGCCCACCGCATTGTGAGACCTTGATATTCACTACGACGGTCGAGTGAAAACCGGCCAACTGCCCTCACCTCTTGTGACTCTTCACAAACCTTCGGACAACTTCAACCACTCTCGCGAATCTACGACAGAAGTTTCACGACCTTTCGGTCGACTTCTTGACACACCAAGACAAATATGGATTTGTAAAGATGCATCTCGCATCTTCACTGTCGATTCTCAAAGCACCCTGATCTCTCGGCGGACCTTCTTGAATCCGACCACTCATGACGCGAATCTACACGCGTCGCTCAACAATCGACCCAACGACCCCGACTATACCTCATTCGCAACTCGACATTTGTATACATGTGTTCGATCATTTCAACACTTGTCATCAAAGTATACTTGCGGCTAATTATTGATTTCTCAAGTGTCCCAAATTCTAAGTCATGTTTTGCCTTGCAACTTCTACATGTTCACCATCTACGCTCCATTTGGCATAACACTTGGTATCAGAGCGTAGCGGTGCAAGGGAGGCATCCGACTACCTTACCCATCTAGAGGACTACTTTGTACAAGCCGTTCGCGCATCTTGCACGTCAAGACTTTGCAGACTTCACAACTACAACGTGATGCAAGCAAGCGCAACCAAAAACCTGCAATTGGTCTTCGGCGTCGACTTTGGCGATGGAGGAGCAGAACGTGCCTATGCACGCGAACCCTGAAGCGACCATGAATGCTGGCCTGGCAGGCTATGTGGCAGCCGGATCGACCCCTACACTCCGGACGACCAATCCATCCATGGACCAAACGGCGGTAAACCAGTCGCCCCTATCGACAGCCTTGACGACGACAGCAGGGATGACAGGTGGCACCGGACGATAGGCGCAGATCAACGAAGAACTGGCAGACCGAATCTCCGCGCTCGAGGGGATCAACAGCCATGGGCTCCAACAACTCAACCGCGTGATGGAGGCTCTTCACAACGCAAGTGCACATGAATCGGTGCTCATTGAGAAACATTCCCAACTCTTGAGCGAACCCAAAATTCGTCCGGCCCCACCAGAACCGTTCGATCCTGCAAACTCTAAAGGACCTACGGTTTGGATGTGGTTGACCAGTTTGGAGGTGTACTTCACCACTCCTGGGGTCAACGGCAATGAAAAGAAAATTGACCTCGCGACCATGCTTTTGTGTGGCACGGCGCTGAGTTGGTGGTCAAATCTAAAGACCATCAAGCGGCAGCAGGAGACCGGCGGGGCATCATCAACGGCCAACAGCGCCTGTCTCATACCGCCAACCACAGGCATTCTACCCTTGGAGTAGACCAACCCACGGTGGCAAGACGTGCTGATGCCACCAACCGACTGTAACAAATTCTCGCATGTGATGCTCGCACAATTCGGACGGCTGAACAAAAAATCTGATGCACGGTACGAGCTCTAGCGTCTCCCTCAGCAGTCCAGTGTGGCAGAGTATACACGAAAGTTCTGTGAGATCATCACTGGTGCATACATCGCCCCTAATGAACTCTTTTTTCACTACAGCAACGGACTCAATTGAGACATACGGCGAGCAATTGCTATCTTTGGCATCCAAAAAAACATGCCGTGGATGATCACAGCAGCAGAAAGGATTGACAGCGCCAACTACATTTCTCAGATCCAGGAATCCTACGGCTGGCAACCTCCCAACTACAATAATTGTGGAAACGGAAAAAACCAGTCGTGGGACTCCCCAACTCTGATGGAAGTGGACGCCGTCGACCAGAGAGAAACACGTACATGTTACAACTGCGGAAAGGTCAAGCACATCGCTTGCAACTGTCATAGCAAGTAGCGGGCCAAAAAGGGCGAGAAGATGCTGAAAATGAGTTGGGAAATGGCAACGGGCAAGAGTGAAAGGCACACCATGTTCACGCGGAGCGATCTGTGCCAAACGATCACCCATCTGAATGGCCTACCTCACCGTAGAGGATTTTTGAGATCGCAAAGTTCAACGAGGGTATGAGGACAACCAACCGGCGATTCTTCTAAGAGTTCAACCTCGAGGATGCCAAAGTCAGAGAATGGTACCGGCACTATTGGATGAAGGAGCTTCTTAGAGCTTTGTAAGCAACGACATGGTTTTCTAGCAAATTTGGCAGACCAAACCAGGGGTATTTGAAGGAAAACCTGTCGATGAGAGATTATAGATACAAAAACTCCGAGAACCACTACAACTACAGGTGGGATATCTACGGAATGTAACGGTCTAGAGGTCCTGTCCAATGAGCGATCACAAAATCATTCTCAGACGAGATTTCTTGTACCGACACAATCTGCTGGCTGACTTGAATAGCGGCGACGTCTACGTGGAGATCGATGGCACCAAACAACAGCTTCCACGTATGGGACAGAAGATGACAGTTGAATCAGTAGAGGTGGAAGCAAAAAAGGAAGTCGCAGAAGCCAAAAGGCGACAAACTGTGCAGCCAATATCGCTCAACGTGGCCAAAAACTATATGCGACGAGGAGCTCGTGCTTGGCTCGTACACATCGAGCCAATGGAAGAAGCGTACTTGGCAGCAACTGACTCATCCTCATCGGCCTCATCAGCCTCATCGGCATCAACAAAGTTCGCGATGGTACCCAAAATGTTTGTATCGCTCATCCAAGAGTTTCCGAATGTTTTCCCCGACGAATTGCCAAGAACCCTACCTCCCCAATGAGACATCGACCATCGCATTGATGTAAAGCCGGGCACCAGACCCATAGTCCGAGGGACCTATCAGATGAGCGATCACAAGCTGACCGAGTTAAAAAAAGGTAGCTCAATAGAATGCTCGGACAGGAGTTCATCCGCCCATCCACGTCACCATACGCCGCACCGGTACTGTTCGTCAAAAAGAAAATTGGCAAAATGCAAGTGTTCATCGACTAACGGGAGTTGAACGATGCTACCATTAAAAACCGCTTCTCTCTTCCCCGTGCCGACGAATTTTTTGACCAACTTCGAGGGGCTCGAATTCTCATCAAAATTGACTTGTAGAACGGATGTCAACAGATCCACATGGCAGACGCCGACATTGAGAAGTCAGCATTCCGAACTTGCTACAAGCATTTTGAGTTCACGATAATGCCATTTGGACATACGAATGTCCCAACGTCGTTCATGGCGGCAATGAACAACATTTTCTGACCGTACCTCGATGACTTTGTCGTGGTGTACCTTGACGACATTCTTGTGTACATCCGCACCACAAAGGAGCATGATAGACATCTTTGAAACATTCTTTGAGTTTTACAAAGAGAGAAAAAAATTGGAAAACTCTCGAAGCATGACTTTGGTTGCCGTTCGATCAAGTTTTTGGGTCATGTCATCAACAACGGATGGATCACCATGGATCCAAAAAAGGTTGCAACACAAGCAGATTGGCAAATGCCGCCCAACATTCGAGACGTTCAAGTCTTCCTTCCTTGGTGTCGACAATTACTACTGCTGTTTTGTACTGGATTATGCCCAAGTATCAGTGCCTCTTTCGGACCTTAGTCAAAAATGAAATGAGTAGTGGTGGGGAGACAGCGAACAAGAAGCGTTCACCACTTTTTGGAATGCTCTGACCTCGGCGCCAACCCTATGATAAGCCGGTCCAACGGTTCACTACGTCATGGCTATGGACGCCTCCGACTGAGCCATCGGTGCGGTCCTCCTGCAAGACCATGGCAACGACAAACAACCGGTTGCATACATGTATGCAACCGGTCGTACGAGGACCAGAACTCAACTACGTCGTACACGAGAAAGAAATGGTGGTGATCGTACATGCACTCAAGACATGGCGGTGTTATCTAGAGTGCCGCCAATGTATCGTGCGCACCGACCACCATGTGTTGAATTATTTGAAGACGCAGCCAAACCTCATTTGACTTCAAACCCGATGGATGGAGTTCCTTGAATCCGGGATCGACTACGATAACGAGTACCGGCCAAGAAAAATCAGCTCGGCGGACGCCATCAGCAGCAGACCGGATTTAATGGCTGAGGTGGCATCGCTACAGCTGCAGCGAGATCCGTATCTCGAGCGGCCTTTCACACAAAGCTACTGCTAGCACGGCGGACATGACAAGACGAAATCTTGTTACAACACACCATATCAACGACGGTGATTCACTCTCCAGGTGGTCGTTCCCCCGAACAACGAACTGCACCGAATGTTGCTCGAATAATCACTCAACACAGGTCGAGGTGGACATTTTGGAGAGGAAGAAATGATGAAGAAGCTGGCCAAGGACTATTGGTGGGACAAGATGCAATACAACGTTGCCAACTTCAGCAAGTCCTGCGATGCATGTCAGCGACAAAAGTCCCGTTGCACATGGCCACCCAGATGTTGGAAGTATTTCAGGGCATGCAGGCCCATGCAAAAACAAACATGAGCTCTATGTGTGAGTGCAATGCAAAACGGCAAAAAAATGGCGAAGTCTGGAATGCATAACATGAAAGAACAAGGAGAGTTTACAAATGAGCCCCTAGCTGGCTTATGTAGGGGCGCCGGCAACTAGCTGCACGGGGCCCTATCACCCCCGCTGAACCCAAACGAGTCAACGAGGAGAACACACCTCATACACCACAAGAACAACAAAGGTGGTCTCCTAAAAGCACCGGAACATCTCTTCGAGTACCCGGGTCTAGACCACTAAGAAGATATGAGCAGTGCTAGCAAAACTCGAAATCAACGTCCAGACATCCAAAATGACTTTCCGAACATCGGAAGCCCTAGTACAACCATCGGGTCTCCTCGTCGCACTGGTACAGTCCACCGGGTGTGCGGGTCTCAACCCACCGAGAAAACTCTCTTGCCTCCCGACAAGCCCACAGGGCTGTCGGAACGCATCCACCGTGTCTCGCCGGCGTTGTCGTAGGTGCTGGAGAAGTCTTGGTACAGTCCGGAGGCCCGTCGTGTTGTGACGCCCTCCTCAATCATGTACCTCCTATGTGAGTTTATGTATAATGCATCATCATCGGTTATGACTGGTGCAAGCCACACAAACCGAAACTTCCCCTGGCTAACAGAGTCGTCCACGCAAAAACAAATGAATTAAGGCATGGAACAACAACGTATGCCAACACACAATCTGCACCTATCAACCACGCACACACTCATCTGCTGCCCATCTAAGGTCTCCCTAGATACCGGCACATCTCACTAAGTGTCTGGATCTCGACCATGAGTGATGCACACGTGCATAAACCAGTGTAAAGCACATCATACACATGTCAGACGACAAGATGGTCTCCTCGTGACAGTGGCGGTACTAGTGCCAGGGTCTCGACCGCTGCGAGCAATCCAATAGGTGTCCATATACCGGCCAGAATAGCATCATCAACTAACACACAGGACCGTGGAGGGATCTCCTCATAGCACGGGTGCAAGTCACCACGTATCCGGGTCTCGACCACCATAAGCAATCCAGCTCGCATGCACATGCCACACGTAGTATAGTCGCACACAAAGACAGTTGATCACATGGTCTCCTCGTGACACTGGTACAACCCACCAAGTGTCCGGATCTTGACCAACAGAGTGCTACCATCTACATGTAGCTGTGCAGGCACGTGGTATGAGCCACACACCAGCTACTGTAGTACGCTCATAGCAGAGCATGGACCCGTCGCCATGCATCTCCCATGACGTCGTTTCAGGTCGAGGTCCACACAACACTCCCTCTGGGCAGATGAACCTGGAGGCGATGTCCTCAATGGAGATGCTGATGCCGTAGCTAAACAGATCCTGGGCGATGTGGTCCTTCTATCATGCAGAGATAGCTCCCCCTGTCACGTACGAGTCGGCTTCCATGCTCAAAGACAAAGTGGTGTCTCTGGCTAGGACTCCTCACGTCAATCTGCATCACCTGGAGTGCACCAGTCCTCGCGTGACTGCGAAGGATTCCAACTCATAGTCTCTCCTCTCTCCGCTCTACAGTGATGCATCTGTGTACGCCGGAGGAAAGGGAATGGGCGAGCAGCACGCGAGCGTGGATGAAGTGGCAGAGCTGGCCTACAAGGTGGGATAGAGCACCCTTAGGCACAGGGATGTACGGCCAGAAGAAGAGGGATGTTGCGACGAACCGGATCACCACGCATGGACAAAGGTGACAATGGAGCAGCTGAGTCGTGTGGATGAAGGTGCGTGATGGCAGCAATAGAAGGAGGAGCGATGACGGGGTCGACAGGAGTGACGATGGCGAAAACTGAAGGCACGCTCAGCTCTCCTATTGTAGTGTCTCCATCGAATGTCATACTCAGAGCTGCTACATGATCCTCCTTGAGTATGGGTGTGCGAGATTCTGGTAGTGGAAAGCTCGTGCCGATAGTACTGGTGCTCTCCTCCTTTGAGAATCGCGCACGCGCGGCCATCACCTCCCATTGTAGCATCACTACACGCTCCTGTAGGTCAGCATAATCTGCCTCAGACAGGTGGAGGTAGCCCACGTCTTTCTCACGTAGGATAAACTATGCCTCACTAGATGATGCATATGTAGACTGCAGAACCTGTGAGTACAGCTCCATCTATATCTCTGCTGCTGCAGACGATGGAGCCTGTGCTGCTGCATCCACCTTGGGGTCAACCAAACCCGTAATGTGATGAGACGCTGGAACATCGGATGCAGCTGCAGGTGTTGCATCCACACCACAATTTGTTTTTGTCATACGGGGAGGAATGAGCGGTCGCATGCCAAGAGAGAAGGAGGAGGAGTCGTCAGAGTCCGTGGAGCATGTGGAAATATCGTTCGTGCAGGTACCACCACTCTCGGCATCAATGTGATCAGCAGGGTCACCAATAGGTGAACATGAGAGGGCAGAACTCAGCTCCTGCTGATGAGTTGACTCCATCCGCGTGTACGGATCTTCTCCACTATCCTCAACTAACGCCATAGTGGACACATGTGTACAGGACTCTGGCTAGACAATGTCCATCAAGGCGACCAGCAAGCGCAGCTGGCGCTCATGCACCGTCTCACCGGGAAGGCTGGTCGCTGCCATTTGCTCAATAATGGAGTGAGGACCACCATTTGACTCCATCATGTGTGTCGTTGCTCAGTCATGTGTACGAAAACTGGTAGACTCTGGGAACATGGGCGACTCGTCACGCTGAAGCTGGTCCTCAGGTAGCTCAGATGACACAGTGGAGCCTACTGAGTCTACTAGAGCACATGTCCTAGTGACCTCTCTCAGAACTACTGCTCTCAAGAATGCCTCAACCTCTAAAAGACCAGCCGACCAACTCTGCTCATGCACTGCGATCGCTGTCGGGCTAGTATGAGCCTGGTGCACCAACGCCCCCGGAAGTCCGTATGGGGCATCCCGATCCGCACGATACTCTTACGCCACCGCCAGGCCACTACCGGTCGGAATCGCGAGTGGCACCGCTCAGGCACACGACACCTGTACTCCTCCTGATGGAAATTGCTGCTAAAGAATGTCCGGATCCTGCCCTTGCGTAGATGTCGACCTCGATGACATGCATGTCCCAAGCACTCGAACCTCCGCCGGACTGGTGTGGGTCTGCTGCACACTCTCCCCCAAAATTCCGGTAGACGCATCCCAATCAATGGAGGACTCCTGTGCCACCGCCGGGCCGCCATCGGTCGGAGACGTGAGTGGCACCGTCCAGGGACGCCGTGCCTCCGCTCCTCCTGTTGCAACCTTCTGCTGCAGAACGTCCGGCTCTTGCCCCAGTGTAGATGTCAACCTCGATGACATGCATGTCCCAAGCACTTGAACCTCCACCGGACTGATGTGGGTCTTCTGCACACTTTCTCCCAAATGTCCGGTAGTTGCATCCCAATCTGTAGAGGACTCCTGTGCCACTGCCAGGCCGCCATTGGTCGGAGCCGCGAGTGGCACCGTCCAAGGACGCCGTGCCTGCGCTCCTCCTGATGTAACCTACTGTTGCGGAAGATCTGAATCCAGCCCGAACGTCGAAGTCAAGCTCGATGACATGCAAGTCTCCACGATAAACGCGAGGTCGAGATGAGACTCCACGTCATGTGCTGCCGCCGTATCGTCTGAATCTGCTTGACCATGTCAATTCCGACTCCGAACAGCACGACCCGGCACGAGTGCAGATCCTGTCGCTACGGTCACAATAGACAATGCGTGGTGACTACACTCCCCCGCGTCAGCTAAAGCAATGGAGGCCAAGGAGGTGGAGGATGTATCAAAACCGGTGCAAGCACGGCGTGCGGAGTGCTAACGCCGATACCGTGGGGACACACGATTGGAACGAATACATAAAGGCATGTCATCGCGCGGTGGCATCATGGTCGTAGGAGAGGGGAGGATCGAAAGGATGGTGGCAGACTAGGACTGGCTGGCAGGTGGAGCTCAATGGACACCATCGGATGTGGAAGGAGGAGAGGATGAAGGAGAAGTGATCGAAGAGGCCACCGACAAACTAGTAGCACAAGCACGCTCGGTGACAACGACGTCACAAAGCTACTACACAATCTGCCTTAGGCCGTGGATCTCGATGAAAATGGTTGCCAGAGGTCCAGCTAGGGGATCTACCAACGCTGGCAGATCAATATGCTATGGAGGACGCAGGCTCCGAAAAGGCTGGAGCCAAGGTGGATGCCAGGCGCGAGGGCGCATCTAGCAGCGACGCCAACCATGACGTTCATCACCACAGTATGAGCAGGCAAGTGCGTAAGGCGCCTGCTCAAATATCTGTGCATTCATCTAGTACACTGGACGATGGATAAGTGATAAGGGCACCTACTCCCGGTGGTAAACACCAAGCCATGTGAGAGGATGAGACCAGTAGGTATTGTAACTCCCGGAGGTCAAGGCGTTAGGGTCAACAAACGTGACCAAACGTGACGAGCTGCACTACCACAGTACGCCCGGAGTATGGATTCTGACTAGCTGCAGCTACTAATGCTGCTGCCACGAATGGAGCGAAGACTGCTCCAGGAGCAGAAGGGGTGGCGGCGACAGGTGTGGGTGCTGCTCCAAACAGTAGACGACCCATCCCTCAGAGATGCACAGACTCGAATTCACCGTCGATCCTACGGAGTGAACTGCGCGCACCAATCCACGAGCCCCAAGAAGACGCCGATCCACAACGCGTCTCAAACCGAAGATCGCCGCCGACAGTAGTGATGCTGTCGGTTGGGAAGGCAAAGCTGCAAGTTGTGTTGCAACCACCGCTGTTGCTGCTACGGATATTGCTGTTGCTGTAGTGGTTGTTGCTATTGCAGCTGTCGGTTTGATGTCCGGCTATTCTATGGCCACGCACAATCTTTTTTCTTGCCCTCAGCGCCCTTTTTTTTGTTTGCCTTCACCCACCACTTTTTTTTCTTTCTCTTGCTCTCTCTTCTTCTCACCCCCATCCCCCACCTTCGTTTTCTTCTCAACTCCTCATCGTTTTTATGTTTTGTCTTTTCTGTTCTTTTCCTCTGCTCACCCTACATTTTCCCGTCACCTGGTTCTGGATTGCCAGGATTGGTGGGGGGAATGAAAAAACGAGGGGGCGATTTCAGGTCACCTCCCCCCTCGCTCCTTTGCTCGCTCGCTTAAAAAAAATGAGCAAGTGAGCGAGTGAGCGAGTGAGAGGGGAGGGGCTCGAAGGGGGGGGGTCCGTCCCCTCCTGCGTCTGTCGACCGACGGGGCCGACGTGTCCCTCCAAGGGGCCCCTCGCAAGGGGCTCGATGGGGCCCTTCAAGGGTCCCCTCTAGAAGGGGGGGTTCGAAGGGCACACAGACCCCCTCCAAGGGAGCCCCTTGTGGGGGCTCGAGGGGGACCCTCCGAGGAGAACCCTCGGAGGAGGGCTGCAAGGCCCTCTTGTAGTAGCAGCAACTATAGCGGCGGGTGTAGCTGCTACAGTTGTTGCTGTTGCGGCTGCTTCCACTACTGCTGCTGCTGTTGCTACTTTGCATTGCAGCTGCTGCTACTGCTTGCTGCTGATGCTACTGCTATAGCTACTGCTTCCACTGCTAGTGCTGCTGCTATATTGCGTAGCAGCAACTGCTGCTTGCCACTGCTGCCGCTGCTGCTTGCTGCCATCATCGCTGCCCGCTGCTGCTGCTGCCGCCGTTGCTGTAGTGGTTGTTGCTGCTGCTCTTATGTGCTAATGCTGTTGCTAAAGCTATGTGCTATTGCTGCTGTGATTGCTGCTGCCCGCTGCTGTTGCTGCCGCCACAACTGTAGTGACTGCTTCTGATGCTGCTATGTGCTGCTGCTATTGCCAACTTTGCAGGTGCTGTGCATGCTAGCACTGGCCGCTGCTGCTGCTATTGCCGCTCTTGTTGGTGCTGTGAGTGGTTGCTCTACCGCCATTGATCCTGTTGTGTGGCACCGTGGCTACCGCGGCTACCGCGGCTGCTACGTCTGCTGCTGCTACTGATGTTGCCGCCGTGGTCACTAATTCTGCTCTGCGCGGCTCACCGCCCCTGTGGTGTTCACGTATAGTCACTTTGCGCTCCCTCACGCTGCTGCTGGCGTGGCACCTTGTGGCGCGTTCTCTTTGCATTCCACCCACTGCTGGTGCTTCTGTTGCTTCTGCTGCTCACATGCCCCCCTGTGCTCTCATACCATGTTGGAAATATTTTAGAGCATGCAGGCCCATGAAAAAATGAGCATGAGCTCTGTGTGTGAGTGCAATGCGAAAAGGCAAAAATATGGCCAAGTGTGGAACGCATAAAATGAAAGAACAAGGAGAGTTTACAAATGAGCCCCTAGCGGGCTTATGTAGAGGCGCCGGCAGCTAGCTGCACCGGGCCCCGTCACCCCGGCTGAACCCAAGCGAGTTAGCGGGGAGAACACACTGCATACACCACAAGAACATAAAAGGTGGTCTCCTCGAAGCACCGGAACAGCTCTCTGAGTGCCCGAGTCTCGACCACCGAGAAAACATGAGCAGTGCTAGAAAACTCGAAATCAGTGTCCAGACATCCAAAATGGCTTTCCGAACATCGGAAGCCCTGCTACAACCATCAGGTCTCCTCGTCGTACCGGTACAGTCCACAGGGTACGCGGGTCTCAACCCACCGAGAAAAATCTCTTGCCTCCTGACAAGCTCACAGGGCTGCCGAAACGCATCGACCGCGTTTCGCCCAAGGTGTCGTAGGTGCTGGAGAAGTCTCGATACAGTCCGGAGGCCCATCGTGTCTTCACGCCCTCCTCGATCATGTACCGCCAACATGGGTATATGGGCAATGCATTAGCGTCAGTTCTGACGGGTGGAAGCAACACAAACCAACACCGGACTCTTGTAGTCGCTCCCTATTCTAACAGAACCGTGGGCTGACATCTCCATAGACTTTGTCACAGGATTACCAGTCATACCCGATGGATATGATGCAATCCTCGTGGTAGTCGACAGGTTTTCTAAAATTTCCCATTTCATCTCGATGACAACCACTATTGCCGCCGATGGAACAACACAACTGTTTCTGAACAACATCGTATAGCTACATGGTATGCCAAGAATCATCACGAGCGATAAGGACGGCCGATTAACCAGCCGTTTTTTATGCGAAGTCATCACTCACTACTGCAGCAGAATTGAAGTTACCACGACGTTTCATCCTCAAACCGGCAGCCAAACCAAGCAGACAAATCAGATGATTGAACAGCTTCTCCGAACACTATGAAAACCTCATGGGACGGATTGGACACAAAATCTCTTGACCGCCAAAATTGCATATGATTCGGCAGTTTCCACCGTAATGGTTAAAACTCCGTTTGAAGTGGTGAATGGTAAACTTCCCGCCACAGCACTTGGACTACACGATTGAAGCAACATCCCCCACAATTGATGTTCAACAACGAGACTTCTCAATCATGAAGGAGGAAACACAACAGACACTTGTGAAGACACAAGCTTTGATGAAACAAGTGTAGGTAGCAGCAGCTACTAAGTAAGCACACAAGTAAGCAAGCGAGTGTGCGACGGAGCGACACCATGAATCGGGGCAAGCTCACTTAAACACACAAGAAGGTAAGCGAAAGCCAAGTGAGTTAGTAACAAGTGAGCAAGGTGGTAAGTGCCAGTTGACCGGGCCACCCACGCGAGGCATTTGACGCGGGGCCCGGACGCCACCCAGGGATTGAACCTGCCCCTGGAGCGAGCAAGCTCTAGGCGATTTCTCACACGTCGATACAACCACACGTGTGGTCCCGAGGGATCAGCAGCCTGGTTCACCACTCTAGGAGCATGCAAGTGTGTGAAACTTCAACCAAAACACAGGCATGCAATCCTACAAAATGTATTCTCCATTTTGGTTTGCAAGGTCATCACTAAACTAAGGCTTGTGACGAAGTTGGTGCTGTGGCCACCGACTGGTAGCTTGATGGCGGCACCACCACTGTGTCCCTCATGATGCGTCACAGTTTTGCACCAGAGAGCCTCAGTCCAGCTTAATCACCTGCAGTGATGATGTGGGTGTGTGAGTGGAGACAAGAGGGCACTTGCGTGTGTCACAACTATAACCAACATTCCCCCATGGTCCACAGACAAACAATCTACACACACACAGAGAAAGAGCACGTCACAAGACAACGAGATGTACAGAATACATGTCAACTAGGGGCATCACGTGAGCACAGCCAACCAACAGCATGCACACCCGCTTTGAACATGCCACTGGTGAGAGCTTTGGTAAGGAAGTTTGCACGCTGGTGACGAGTGTCGACCCAGACCACCTGAACTTCTCCAACAACAATGCACTCACACACAAAATGATGCTCAATGTTGATGTGCTTTGTGCGAGAATGATTCATGCCATCGTGCTCGGCGATTTCCTTTGCACTCTGGTTGTCACAGCGTAGAGTGATGCAGTAGATGGGAACACACAGTTGTTGCAATATACGGGATAGCCACACACTCTTTACACGTACCTGCACCAAGTGCCACGTACTCAGCCTCGCTGGAGCATCGAGCAACACAGCCCTGTTTACCACTTTTCCAAGAAACAACAGTCCCACCCACGAGAAAAATATAGCCAGTGCGACTGCGGGCGTCCGTGTCATGTGCCCAGTCACTGTCTGTGTATCCGTCTACCACCACAAAGGGTTGTGCACAATAGCACAATCCCAACCCTGCGGTGGACAGCGCGTTGCGGACCACACGCAGTGCTGCCTCGAGATGTTTCGGTAAGGCTGTTGGGAGAACTGGACAAGAAAGTTGACCGAGAAGGCCACATCAGCCGGAGTGGTGGTAGTGAGGTACATGAGGGAGCTGACCACACAGAGATAGTTGGTGACATAAGAAATCTCCCCAAGCTGAGCTGAATCGAGTGATTTCAGTAGACGCTGACCAGTTGGAGTCATTGGTGTGGACGCGGTGGGAACGCCAGCAAGTAGGGGGAAAAGCGCTCACCCAGTGTGCGGATGTACGCTGCCTGGTGCACGTGCAGGGTGCGACGGTGGCGGTCTCGCTCAAGCTCCATGCCCAAGAACACCCGCGCAGGACCCAGGTCCTTCATTTTGTATGCGGACTACAGCAAGTCCTTCACTAACTGGACAGCCGCGGGACTGGGTGAGGCAATGAGTAGGTCATCGACGTAGACAAGGATGGCCACAAATGGCTCTGAGGGGGCACTCAAGAAGAGTGCGGGATCGACCGTGCTATGACGGTAACCTCCATGTTCAAGGGTGGAGGAGATCTCCATGTTCCAACAAACGTGGTGACTGCTTGAGCTCGTAGAGGGCCTTGCGTAGTCGCCAGACCTTGTTTGTGCCATCGGTGAGCCCCGGTGGCTAGATCATGTAGATCTCCTCGTCAAGGCTTCCATGTAGGAAAGCGTTGTTGACGTCCATCTGCTCCGGTTCCCAGTCGTCCTGGGCGACGAGACTCAACAGTGCTCGAGCAGTGGTGTACCTCCCGACCGGTGCAAAGGTCTCATCAAATTCAATTCCGGGGATCTAGGAAAAACACTTAGCTGTGAGACAAGCCTTGTACCGGTCGACCCTCCCATCGGGCATCAGCTAGCGACGAAGCACCCATAGGGCAGAAACTGCCTTGCGGCCTGCAGGGAGGTCCACGAGCTCAAAGACTCCATGCTCCTTGAGGGCCGTGAGCTCCTCCTGCATGGCCTTCTCCCAGAGGTCAGCGTCAGCTGCCTCACGAGCCTGCCGGACAGTGGTAGGCTCAGGAGGGAGAGAGGGGAGACCAGAAGTCGCGAAGCATGTAACAACGTACCCGGTGACGGAGGACTCAAGAGCACTATGGAACTCATGGACAGGCCAAGGGCATCAAAGCCGATGGGTCGCACCGAGGGGCCAGCTATGGATGAGGCACTGAAGCGCGTGACTTGATGAGTGGACTGAGAGACAGGCTCAGCAGGCATCCCAGAGGAGCGGGAGCGCCCACGGGAGGACTGTGAGGGCTGAGCTGAATGGGAGGAGGGGAGAGCACAAAGTCTCCTCCCATGAGTGTAGGGCTCAGGCCCGGGAGGCGTAATCTGAGGTGCTTCCCCGTCAATGGTGTCAACCACCGGCAGGGACACGGACTCAGGGGGCGAGGCAGGAGTGGAATGGACGGGGAACAATGTGNCGTGACTTGATGAGTGGACTGAGAGACAGGCTCAGCAGGCATCCCAGAGGAGCGGGAGCGCCCACGGGAGGACTGTGAGGGCTGAGCTGAATGGGAAGAGGGGAGAGCACAAAGTCTCCTCCCATGAGTGTAGGGCTCAGGCCCGGGAGGCGTAATCTGAGGTGCTTCCCCGTCAATGGTGTCAACCACCGGCAGGGACACGGACTCAGGGGGCGAGGCAGGAGTGGAATGGACGGGGAACAATGTGTGAGTGGGTGCCGAGGACTCGGGACCGCTAGAGGAAAGCTGGGACGACACGGAATCCGTACACTCAAAAGGAGAGGACGAGGGCTCTGAGATGGAGTCCTCGTCTTCACTGCTGTCCGCGGTGGGAACAGCAGGGGATGCCGTGTGAGAGGGAGAGGAGGACGCACGGAGATCGGAGGCTGGAACAGACACACTCCCCCAAAGCTGATGGAGCGAGGAGAGAGAGGAAGGAGGAGGGACATGGGACAAGTCACGAGGAAAGACATCCTCGAAGAACAGGACATCATGGGATTCAACAACGCGAGAGCACTCAGAGTCCAAGAAGCGCCATGCCTTGGACATGGCCGAGACACCAAGGAAAGTGCAAAGATGAACGCGAGGGCTCACTTTGCCATCGCGGACATCTTTGGGAAGCCAGACGGCAGCGACACAATCCCAAACACGAGCGAGACAGAGGTCAGCACGACGGCCGTACCAGCACCCAAAGGGGGTGACATGACGAGGGAGGGGACCGTGAGGAACAAGGTTCCACACCTAGGTCATGTAGGACATGGCCTCGAAAGAAAATATGTGAGAGAAGGAGGACTCACTGAGGAGAGTGAGGGTACCGTCAGCAAGAGTGCGGTTCCAGCGTTCACATACGCCGTTGAGGTTTGTATGGAGCCTTCGGCTCAATACAAATCCCACGAGACGTCAAGAAGCGGGCGGTAGGACCCATGAATTTCCAACCATGGTCACAACGAAAGACTTTAAGACGACGACCACAGCCAGCTCGGCCTAAGGCAACCAGGACTCAAGCTTGGGAGAGACATGACTTTTTTGCCGAAGGGCAAAGACCCAGCGCATGCGATAGAAGTCATCGGTGAGACAGAGTACACAGCGGCCAACCCCCCCAAGGGCATCATGGGCGAGGGGTCCCATGACGTCCGCATGCAAGAGGTCGAGAGGGTGAGATGTGCGAGACTCATAGGTGGAAAAACGGGAACGGTACAATTTGCCCTGGGCACAGTCAAGACGGTCAGTGGGACAAGGGGCAGAGAATGTGTCGGCGTCAAGGCCATGAGCAGGCTTGTACCGAAGCAAGCTGTCAATTATAGCAGTGTGCATGTGACAGAGATGGCGATGAAGCAGCTGTGTGTGTGCAGGAGTGAGAGAGCGTGCCACGTGAACAAGAGCAGTCGTGGCAGGATGGGGAGCAAACGATGGCACACGATACAAGTGATCACAATGAGTGCCGCGCAGCAGAACATGGCCGGTGGTACGATGCAACACAGAGGCAACACCGCGACTGGAGGAGAAGTCCATGCCCTGATCGTCGAGCGTCGCAAGAGACAGCAGATTGACCTCAACAGTGGGCAGGTACAAAACATCGGGCAGAATGAGCTCCCCCAGGGCCAACAAAGCGGACAACACCAACGCCTTGAACAGGTAGGATCTGACCACTGCCGGTGCGGACAAAGCGGACACAGCTAATGGGACCCAGAGAAACGAACGAGGAGCGACAAGAGGTCATGTGGTGGGTGGCCCCTGAATCGAGGATCTAGAAGCCACCCATCACGCAGACAGATGCAGGGTCACGACTCACAGCGGCGATGGCATAGCGAGGAACAAGGCGCTTACCGCATACTGCAAGACAACGAGGTAGACTATGAGACTACCACTGCTAAATCCACGGGACATCGACTGGGGAGCAACCCTGAACATGACCAGGTGACGGACCATGGAGAGAGGAATCACCATCACACGCAAGCCCCCTGACAGATGAACACACACTCTTACCTCCCTGATCTCGAAGGTGGTGCTGGTGGACGACATGAGAGAGAGCGAAGTCCAGCTGACGGGCGTCCTCTGACGGGCCAGTGATGACGACGCCAGAGGTGGGGCGCTGGGATGGGAAGGTGGACGACACCCACGGTAGAGGAGAGTAGAAGCCAGACGGGGGCCCGAAGTAGACTGGGCCGCCAAACCTAGGAGGCCACCCCCAGGGAGTGGGCTGAGTCGGTGGAGTCAGGGCAGTGCTGTAGGCAGCAGCTGTCAAAGAGGAAGACGAAGTGGGTCTGGTGGTCATAGTGGAGGTGGAGGAGCGAGCGGAACTTCCGCCCGACCCTGTGGTGCGAGCCCAATGTACACGCATGGCTGAGGCAAGGCGGGCATCGTCACGAGGCACGGGGCACTTGGGTGCCGCATGACCGACGGCACCGCAGTTCCAGCACGTGACAGTGCTGGAGGAGGGAGATGAAGATGCAGCACCATCAGAGCCACGACCCTTGCTACCCCTACCTTGACCACCACCACCTGAGATACCCCCCCGGCCCTTGCCCTTGCCACCTCCTCCACTCTGTCCACCCCATTGTGAAGTAAGAGACGTGGCTATCGTGGTGGAAGTGGTGGACAATGATATAGGGGTGTAGGCAGGGGAAGAAGGGATAGCGATGGTAGCTGCTGCAATGGCGGCGCTGTGAATGCGTTTGTTCTGAAGCGAGCTCCACCAGTCTGTCAGACGCTGAGAGGTGAACTCCCACAAGGCACCAATGCCGGGGGGTGCGTCAGCTGGGACGGGGATGGCAACCAAACGTTCAAGCTCAGTTGCCTTCATCTCCCTAAATATGTCACTTAGGTCGTTGACGATGGAGAGAACAGCGGGAACAGGGACGGCCTTACCAAGGTCGCGCAGCAGTCGCAGACTGCGAGCTCATTATACGTCAGCACTCTCGTCAGCACGCATAGAGAGCGTGTTAAACTACACAGTGAACACACTCTGAGTAGCATGGCCCGTCACTGTCGTGTGTCGCTTGATCAGTGCATAGGCACCAACCGGGTCAGTGGGGGTGCGACGCACAATGTCCGCATTGTAGGACCCGATCTCGTCTGTGAGGTCATCGGGCCCGGCACGAATGAGGACACGGACAGCACGGGCAGACTCAGACTCAACAGGCACAAAAGGCGGGTTAGCAGAGGGGTTGGGCTCATGGTAGTATTCCCAGAGCTTCTCCCCCTGTGCCCAGGCATTGAATCGAACCTCCTAGGAATGGAAGGTAAGGTTAGAGGTGAAGTGAGGTGGGTTTGAGTCAAAGTCAGGCTTGCGCTGCGCTGGTGGGGCAAGTGCTTTGGTTGCGGCTGTGCCAGTGGCAACGGCAACTTCAAGAGGATCAGACAAGGATGAGCCAGTGGTGGCGGATGCGGAAGCGGGTGAAGTGGAGAATGTTGTAGCAATGCCAATAGACAGTGTGCTGCGCAATGTGGGTTGGAGGTGGTTAAGGACCAAATCAGCAATGTGATCTGCGAAGGTTTCTTGGTCAGCCCGCTCAGCACGCAGTTTTTTCTCAGCAGTGCGCTGTGCAGTGAGCGCAGCCTGGAGGGCAGTGCGCTCACACTGTAACTCAACCTGCAAGGCTGCGTATTGATCGTTGTCAACTGGCATGTTGCTAGTGACGCGACTCTGACGAGGGAAGAAAACTTTGGCATAGTTTCCCCAGCCCTAGTGGGCGTGGGAAACATGCGATAGGTGTGTTGGTAGTCCGCTGCAAGGCAACAACCTGGTCGCACAAACACACCAACATGGAGATGGCAGGAGGAGAAGAAGAGACCAAGCTCACCAAGCACAACGGCACAATGAGAACAACGGTGGGAGAGCTGCTACAACAGAGGAGGCTACAACTGCAACAACAGCTGATGCGGAGACGATGAGGCAGGCCACTCCTGTCAACGCTGCAGCTGACAGGGTGGAGATGGCTGCAGCAATGAAGACTAACAGTCGAATGTGCCGAGTCACAGAAGATGAAGAGGAGGGAAAGGATGATGCTTGCGACGTGGAGGTGCTGATGGAGTCAACAACGCTGGAGAGCGCTGTTGCCGCTGTCGCTGCTGCCGAGGCAACAGCGTCTGCTGCAACAGCAATCTGGGTCACTACGTTGATAGCAGCAGCTGCCAAGGGTCCCTGATCAACAGCAGCTACAGTATAGGTTTCAACAGATCTGCCAGCGGCAGTGCTAGTTGGTGCACGTGTGGCACGTGCAGTGGCTGCAAAAGTAGACGCAATAGCAGCACTGGACGCAAGTGCAGCATGTAGTGCAGTCAGAGTGTTTGGACATGATGAGGACGCTGACTCTGCGGCTGATGCGGCTAGAGAAGCGACACGGTGAGGAGTAGACGCCCTTGATGCTGGTGCCATAGAGACCGGCGCTGAGCCACGTGGTGCAGACCGTAGACGTCGGTGGCATGTCCTATGGGCAACGGGTGGGCTTATCGGTGAGTAAAGAGTCATGTGGTCACACGGTGGCACCGTTGCTGGTTTGTTCTACGCCTTCGGAGAGTCGCCGTCGGCGGAATGACAGTGGGTTGCGTAGTCCAAAGCGTCTTCCCTCTTGTAGAAGTCGGCGGGGTCGAACTCCTCGCCGGGGTGGCAGCCCGGGCTGCTGCGACGCACCCTCGACCACACCTCCCTCTCTGCATGCCCCTCGTAGTACGCAAGCTCTTCGTCAATGCGGGCACGCTCACGTGAGGCCGTGGGAGACGTGGGAGTCGGCTCGGCCTCAAGAAGAGACACCAGTGTGCCGAGCACTTGGCTGCCCGGAGGGCAGCCTGAGGTGCTAAGTGGTGCACGGGGACGGGCCTTGGTTGCTGTGGTGACGTGGCCGCAGTAGATGTGTCGGTAGCAGCCAACACATCTACCGGTGCCACCACGTGGTAGCACCTGTGTGCATGCTGGAGCCGAAATTCGGCGAGGTATGTGGGTACGGCAGCGAAGCTGCACAAGTTCACACACAGGAGCAGCGCCACTTGTGAGCCACGGGGACTAAGTATGCTGCTGTTGGTGGGGTTATGTGGCAGCACCAACGAACGTGCGGAGGCCGAAGCTTGGCGGGGTGCGAGGAGTTGGCAGCGAGAATGTGCCGGTCCTTTGCACGAGAAGAATGCACCACACACCACGTGGGTGCAATGACTGCGGCTACTGGATGCAATGGCTGTGGCTGTCATAGTCGCAAGTGTGTTGCTTGCGCGGGATCACCCGCCACACTAACGTGGCCCGACGAGGTCTCAGGTCTGTCGCGAGGAGGAGAGGGTACTCCTTGCTCTGATACCAGTAGGTAGCAGCAGCTACTAAGTAAGCACACAAGTAAGCAAGCGAGTGTGCGACGGAGCGACACCATGAATCGGGGCAAGCTCAATTAAACACACAAGGAGGTAAGCAAAAGCCAAGTGAGTTAGTAACAAGTGAGCGAGGTGGTAAGTGCCAGTTGACTGGGCCACCCACTCGAGGCATTCGACGTCGGGCCCGGACGCCACCCAGGGATCGAAGCTGCCCCTGGGGCGAGCGAGCTCGAGGCGATTTCTAACACCCCGGTACAACCTCACGTGTGGTCCCGAGGGATCAGCAACCTGTTTCACCACTCTAGGAGCATGCAAGTGTGTGAAACTTCAACCAAACCACAGGCATGCAATCCTACAAAGTGTATTCTTCATTTTGTTGGTGCTGTGGCCACCGACTAGTAGCTTGATGGCGGCACCACCGCAGTGTGCCTCATGACGCGTCACAATCTTGCACCAGAGAGCCTCAGTCCAGCTTAATCACCTGCAGTGATGATGTGGGTGTGTGAGTGGAGAAAAGAGGGCACTTGCGTGTGTCACAATCATAACCAACAACAAGCAGCTGACTGACATCGCAGCGACGACGTTTTCGTCGCTGGCGACAAAGTCCTCTTTTGCTTGGCCAACATCAAACCCTGCAGAGCGGACTATTCGAAGCTCAAACCACAATGGTTGGTACTGTTTGAGATTGAGCACATGCAAACCCCCATGGTTGTGCAACTCAAACTCCCCAACTCTATGCAAGTTCATCCAGTGTTCCATATCAGTCGACTCAAGCACTACCGATACCCCAAAGAGAACTTCCCCGGCAGGGATGTCCCTTCCCCTCCACTCGTTCAAGTGGATGAGGACATGGAATATGTCATTGAGGAAATCCTCGGCGATGGACGACGTGGCAAACCAAAAAAAAATCTTTTCAAGTGGCACGGTTACGAAACCGTGCATAACAGCTGGGAACCCTAATGTAACCTCCGATTTGTTAATCATGTAATCCATGGCTACTACCGCCGTCACCAGGCCACATCTGTATGCGCGCTGGGATGTCGCAACTTGGGGGGAGGGGGGGGGGGTGTTACACATTAGACGCACATGAGTCGCTAATCTTTCCGAGTGGGCATTTTTGCTATCACAAAAATAGCCCGCCATGTCGCGAGACGCCAATATTCACTCCAACTGTCGAGGGCAAATCGGCCAACTTCCCTCACCTCAAGTGAATCTTCCTGAACCTTGTGACAATTTCGACCACTCTCGCCAATATACGACAAAAGTGTCACGACCCTTTGGTCGACTTCTCGACACATTGAGAGGAATCTGGATTTGTAAAGGTGCATCTCGCATCTTCACTTTCGATTCTCAAAGCCCCCAATTTCTTGGCGGACCTTCTCGAATCCGACCACTTACGACGCGACTCCACATGTGTCGCTCGACAATCGACCTAATGACCCCCACTATGCCTCATTGGTAACTCGACACTTGTATATATGTGCTGATCATTTCGACACTTGTCATTGAAGTACAATTACTGCCTCGCAACTTCTACATGTTCACCGTCTACACTCCATCCGGCATAACATAACCTTAGGTTGCACTGGTACCCAGTTGACCCTTTGTAAAATGCATACCTGGGATCCGTGGGGATAAGACTATCGCTGATTCTTGACTAGAGGAGTAGTAACGTGAAATGCTTGCAGGTATGTTTGGCGAAGACGCACTCGACCAACTCTTTGTGCCAACGGTCAAAAGCCCAAAAAAGTTAGAAGAAAAGCCTGTGTGCCACGTCGAAGCGGCCCACACGTCTGATGTGCTGCTGACGTGTTTGATCCTTTCGGCAACGGCGGAATGCGTCACAGATGACGCCTGCAAAGATGCTGAACTGCGGATGAGTGACGCGGTAAGGCAGCAGATGCAGCAGCAGGAGGCGCAGTAGCAGCATCATCAGCACCATCACCTGGAGCAGCAGCAGCAGCAGCGGAAGCAGCTACTGCTGCTGCTGCTGCAGCAGCAGCAGCAGCAGCAGCAGCAGCAGCAGCAGCAGCAGCAGCAGCAGCAGCAGCAGCAGGAGCAGCAGCAGCAGCAGCAGCAGCAGCAGCAGCAGCAGCAGCAGCAGCAGCAGCAGCAGCTGCTGCTGCGGTAGGGTCGGCGGCAACACGACCGTCAGCGGTAGTGGCGATAGCAGGAGCAAAAATGGATCGCCAGGTGGACGAATTCCTCCAAGCGATTCAATCCTACACGCCTTTGGTGAGAAAATGCCTTGAGAACTTCGCGTTCTGTCACTAACTTACCAGATTTGTCCGTGATCCGTGCTCGGGTTGCCTGCTTGGCTACCAGACTTGTAATCGTGGAGTTTTTAAAATGGTCTTCGTCTTCAAAGACTGAAATCAATGAGCATAAAATCGTCTGCCTGCACTGCCCTCCCTCCGTCCGCCCCCTCCCCCCCTCCCTCCTCCCCCCGACCGCCCTGCACCATGTTGGACGTTCTTTCTTCCTCTCTCGCTTCTCTTGGCTCTACCTTTCTCTTTCCCTGGCCCTTCCATTTCTCCTCGCTTCTCGCTGTGAATCCCTTTCTGCCTCTCCCCTCCCCCTCTCGCTGAACGTCTCTCTNCTCCCTCCCTCCCTCCTTGTCTCGACCTCTGTATCTGTCTCTACCTCTGTCTTTGTATCCGACTTTGTCGCAATCTCGGTCTCTCATCTCCCTCTCCCTCTCTCTCACATTCGCCCTCCCCCTTCTTTCCCTGCTTTTCCTCCTCCAATCCCCCTTTCATTTGCTTTTTGTCTCACTCTCCTTGTGCAACGAACTCTTGCCTTTCCCTCTCACTCTTTTTCTCTCTCTCGTTCTCCCTCTTCCTCTCCCTCTTCCACTCCCCATCCTTTTTGTCTCCCTCTCCCTCTCCCTCACTCTCTGCTTCTGTGTCTCTTCCTCCCTCTCACCTTCCCTCTCCCTGTCCCTGTTGCTGTCCGTGTTCTATTCCATCGTGCTTCTAGGGATAGAAATCCACGGTTTTCGGTTTACCTGTTTTCGGTTTCAGTTTTCTGTTTTTTAAAGGTCGGCTTTTTCCTCTAGTCTAGATCCTAAACCAAGCCGAACTGGTTTGGTTTCAAGTTTAGGCCGGTTGTAGGTTCGTTTTGGTCACTTTTGGTCGGTTTCGATCAGTTTTCTGTGGATTTTACGTTGGTTCTTCTGTGGATTTTAGGCTGGTCTAACGTCAGATTTGGTCGGTTTCAGGTTTGTTTCGGTTGGTTCTGGTCAGTCCAGGTTGGTCTTTGCAAAAAAGAACAACACCGACTTCCTTTGGATGTGACTAGTAGGACAGTTCAGACTTGGATCGTTGAAAACCAAAACCAAACCAAAACCAAACTCGGTTTCAGTTTTGGTTTTGGTTCAGCTTTCATCCCAAAACCAAGTTCGGCTTAAAACCGAGACCATCTAAGGCTGTTACATCGAAATCGAAACTAAGTTCGACCCTTCGATTTCGCTTCGTTTTCGTTTCGTTTCTTCGACGAAGTACGAAACGAAGCGAAGAGACGATGCGGTCAATCGAAGCGAAGCGAAATCGAAATCAGGACCCCATGCATCAAAACTCTGCAAAAGTTTCGACTGTATCGAATGACTTCGATGTCGCTTCGCTTCGCTTCGCATCGCTGCAAACATATGAAAGTACTCTTGGAGGTTCGCAGCATAAGTCGCTGCAAACCCGGTCTATAATAACATCATTTCATCGCTGCAGGGGTTTGCAGGATGTTGCACGTAGATGTACTTTCATCGAGTCGCCGTAGGGTATGCATCGTTAGAATACGTTAGGCACTTGAGTCCATCGGCAAATACCTTACATTGGAAAAGTAATGCGTACAAACCCGCAGTTTGTGGTTTCCAAGAGCAATTCTTCTCAGGTATTTTCGGGACCATACACTCCGATTTCACGGGGTGCGACGTAACGGTACGTCCTACGACGACGTCCTGCGGGCTCAGATCGCCATCGACAACCCACGAACAACGCATGGCATCCGATGCAGTCCTGGGTGCTTTTCATGATACGTGCAAACCTCATGGTTTGCGATAGTTTACCGTGCTTTTTTTCGTAGACCAGGTCGACGAATCATCAGGGGAGGCTCCCCTGATGAAGTGCTCCCCTGGGGAGCACTTCGTGGCCGATGTCCGTGGAGACGTTGTCGCGGTGCCTGGAAGGCGATGCGACGTAGACGAGGCGTAATCGCGTGCGCATCCGAGACAACGTCAACGCGTCGCCTCGTACGGGTCGCTCTGGAGCCGCATCCACGCGTCCTCACACTCTTAACCTGATGTCACCACCATGTACACTCTGTTTCGCCAAGACTGGGGCATTCTTGCCCCTCAAGGGGCCTCCGACTGCCCGCCATGGATCCATCAAGCAACGGTCTTGCCAGCGCACCACCGTTGCGCAGTGCTGCACTCCGCGCAAACGAGAGAATGAGAGAGTCGCACCCTGCCTTGTCCGTCGAGTCCGAGCAGCAGCAGAGGCCAAGGAAGAAGCCTGCCCCAAAGCAGAAGCCCCGCCGTCCTTCCGCCGTGGGAAGCTCTTCCTTGCCTCGTAGCAAAGGCCGCGGAGATCGCCCCTCCGACTCAGCTGCAGCACGGAC
>SZWC01004207.1:136838-148110 GCA_023375785.1 Penium margaritaceum
TCTCTCTCTCTCTCTCTCTCTCTCTCTCTCCCTCCCCTTAATCAACCTCCCTCCAACTCTCTCTCCTGATCCTTTACTATTACAATCACCATCGACATCCCTAGCCATCACCATTGCCTCCCGCCATCGCCTCCTGCCATAACCATCGCCATCAACGTCCTTATCAATCAATTTTTGCAACTTCTTCTGTTTTCTTTTGTTTCAGATTTTCCCTGTATAATATAGGCAAAGAGTAGTGAGACCCATTGTTGGGAGCCGCTTAGTGTGTAATCTACCAGGTCCTCCACCTTTTCCCCTCTCCCTCACTCCCATTCTCCTCCTTCCTCTTCCCCTCAATCCCTTCCACCCGCAATCTCTCCCTTGATCATGTTCAAATTCCTCTCCCCAAATACCTTGCTTCCTCTCTTTCCATCCATCATCTCTTTTTCTCTCTCCCTCCCTTCCTAGCTCTCTCCCTCCCTCTCTCTCTCTCTCTCTCTCTCTCTCTCTCTCTCTCCCTCTCTCCCCCCCCCTTATTCCCACCTAGTTTCCTCCTCTCATTTTCCCCTTTGTTCTATCTTTTCTCTTCTCAATAACGTCTTGTTTTGGAATGTCTCCATTAACCTCCCTTCTCTAACTTCTTCCTCCCCATTACTCTACACTTTCTTTATTTCCCCCATCCTGGGCATCCTCTGTGTTTTGCATTGAACCTATCTCCTACCTAACACCTCTTCTACCCTGCGCCCATGGCCCTCGTCACTTTGCATCCGATCCTTCATGCCTTTTCATTTGCTTCTTCTACGTCGCCTTTGGACATGTTTTGCAGTCTTGTCTTTGTTTTTCGAAGTCGAAATGTATTGGGGGAGTGTATTGGGTTGTGTATCTGGAGGGGGGTCGACTTTGTACACAAGTGTACAGATACACTTGTGTACATTTTTTAGCGAATGCAAGATACACCCCCCAATACACTCCCCCAATACACTGGGGGGGATTACCCGGCGAGGGACTACTCGTCAGAGTGCCACAAGTGTACAAATACACTTGTGTACACTTTTTAGCGTATGCAAGATACATCCCCCGATACACTCCCCCAATACACTCGCGGTGTCTGGGAAGGGGAGGGAGGGGGACTACCCATCGCCGCGCCATTTCATAGCTCACAAAGTGCCCATAGTGAGTTATGCGCGTAAGTAAGTTGTTACTAATTGATTTTCTGAATACCGTCGAGATACCCAGATGAATGCTCTGCGTTTACCGTCACGACTTTACAAAACAATACACTTGTGTATTCTTTTTTTTTGTCTATCTAGTACACTTACCGATACACTTGCCAGATACACTTCACAGTTCTTATAGGGGGGGTGGGAGAACTCCCCCACGAAGTCGAAGTGTATTGGGGTGGGGTGTATTGGATAGTGTATCTGGAGGGGGTTCGATTTCGTACACAAATGTACAAATGCATTTGTCTACCTCTTTAGCGTATGCAACATACACCCCGTAATACACCCCCCCAATACACTTGCGATGTATTGGGGGGGACAATGGACTTCGAGCGAATTACGTTTGTGGCACTTGCGAACTTTCATAATAACAACTGCATGTCCTATTTGCCTGCGAAGATTGAACTCTTTTCTATCTCTAAATCTTGATCACATACTATGTAGGACTAATGTATCCTTAAGACATTCATCGGAAAAAAAAACTATTCAAATTAACAGAGCATAATAAACTAGAATTCATCATAAACAATAATGGTTTCCTTTGAGAACAAAATTATACTTGTTCACTAATAAACTAGTGATGTAATACATGTATACATGTTAGTAAACTTCCAAGAAGCGAAGATAATAGAGGATTAGTATACATAAGTTATGAACTGTATAAAAGAGGGGTGATTAACCATAACTCAGTCTGTCGCAGAAGGTTGTGTTGCGACGCTCACGCACCGCCTGTAGCTCGTCATTGTCGCGGCTGTGCTAATACTTTGGGGTCTTGTGTCTGCCAGTCTTCTTGACCGGAGGGTTTGCAGGCTACTTGCCCTTAGCCCCACCTCGCTACCCAGCTGCTCCTCCAGTCCCTGCAACGTCCATGCGCATTTCACGGCATTGCTATGCACTGGCGTTCGGCCGTGCGTCCGAGTAGTGCTTCGGGTTCACCGAATACACTTCACTCATGTAGTCCCACAAGTCCCTCCAGCTTGTCCAAGCCTTGCCGGTTGGTGTTGTGGTGGTCTTGTCCTTCAGCTTCTCCTTGGCAAGACCATCACGCAAGTACTCCAGCAGCATGCACTCCGTGTACTTGAAGGTCTGAGTCCCATCACCCTCGGTGAAGCGCTCGGCTTCCTACACGAGTGCGGTGAACTTGCGCAAGTAGGCTTCGAGCGAGCTACCCAGCTATCTGAACTTCTTGATCTTGTGGAAGGCGCGTTGCGCCTCTTCACGCTGGGTGCACTTCTTATGCATGATCACACTGAAGGCCTCCCACGGCATGGGCAGCCACTCGAGGTGCGGCTGCTGCGCACCCCACTCATAGACCACATACTTGAAGAGCTTGTCTTCAAGCCACGTCGTGGCAAGGTTACCCCACTCACTGAGTGGAGCCTTGTGGAAATGCAGAACGAGCTCTATGCGATTCAGCCAGTCGACCAGCTTCATGCCCTTTTGGAAGATCTCCACATTGTGGAGGAAGGACGTGTTCATGATCGGCCCCAAAGTCGTCGCGGTAGGGAAGTCGTCGCTGCCACCGGCAATGGCATGAGCACCTGCCATGCACTGCAATTTTTGTGGCATCTGCACCTGGGTCACGCTCAAGGTCATCGCATCAGCGGCTTACCTCATGAGCGGCCAGGCGTTGCAGTAGGCGATCACGGTCGGAGTCCATCATTCTTTTCTTGACGTTGGCCAGTAGGTTGGCAAATGTGAACTTCAACTTTAAAGTTTTCAGAGCATTGAAGATAGCCTCCAGGATCTCACGTTGTTTGTGAACCCTTACCCGTAGTAGGAGGTTATGGTTCGTGTACACACCCACAAGGAGTCCCACCTTTTAGAGGAGGTTGTCGTCAGTGACGACACTTAAGAGGATGTTGGTTTGTCCCATTGCGGGCACATCGTAGGAAGGGTGGTCCGCCCCCACTCCTCCAAGTGGTGCTGCACCTCCACCGCGTGTGGTGATCTTGAGTCGGCCCGCCGCCTCAGCAGCTAACTTAGGAAGACTGCGGTGGTCATCGCGAATTGCCTTCACGGTGACGTCGTCCGACTCATTCTCATGGGAACTTCCTGCGTGGCTGCTTTTGGCACCTTTGCTGCTCTTCGTAGCCTCGCAGAAGTCGGCAGCTTGTGGCAATGCGGAGAGCATCTTGCCCTTCTCCAGTGATCTGCTTGAGTTCGCCGCATGACGATGGCGATGATCGTGATCCTCGTCGCATTTTCCATTTGCAGTAGCGTGCTCTTCGTCAGGGTCCACGCCTGGGTGGTCTTCCTTGAGCGCATCATCTGTCGCCTGGGGGTCACCCACGTGCGTGTTGACGTGCTCATCCAGCACTTTTTCCAGCTTCTGCATGCGTCTCGTTGTCGCCGAGGTTGGTGCCGGTTGCCTTCGGCGGTACAGTTGCCTTTGGTTTGGCAACCATCCTCGCGACAACGGCCTCCAGAATTTGAAGTGATGGAAACTGGGGTAGCCCTCAAGGAGGTGATCAGGCTCACTAAGAGCCACCTAGGCAGGACCAATTGTCTGTAAGAGGGGGTTGCAGGTTGCACAGACAGAAGTTACGGAAGGAAATTTAGGTTTACGGAGGATGCAAATGTCTGAATCAACTCTTGAGTGAGAAATTACATTGTTACAGCTTTCTAACAAGCCCTTATATGCCTCATTTTGCCTAGGGAGCACTGAGATACACTCTGTCAAAGTCTACCCTCTAGCACACTCTCCTACCCTAGCGGGATGAGCGGCAGTCACCTTGTCACACAATAGAATTATGTCTCACACCACTTGGACGACCAACAATCGTGGTCTGCACCTTCCTTGAAGTCTCTTGGAGGTCCTCCAACCGCCTTTTCTCCTTGAAGGCTGCTCTCAGCCGTCTTGGCCAATAATCCTGCCTCCTTTTGAGCTCAAAGTGCTCAGGTCATCACTTGAACCCGACCCATGATCTGCAAACTTTGGAAATCCATATCTCACTCAAACGGACTCCGTATCGAGTTCCGTAAAGTACGTTGGAACCTGTGCATCCTTTATGTAAATGTCATGCCAGATGATTTTTATCGAGCAACCTATTTTTGTCACTTTCTGGCACTCTCATATCCATCATGAAGTCCGCCGAGGGCGTGTACTGAGGCCTTCATCACCTTGCCCTTGCTGGTCTGCGACGGTCCGGCACTTGCCATCTCGTCACCCGTGCAAATAGCACATTAAAATCATTTTGCGGATCACCCCACCACTTCAAGGAGGTTTTGCCTCCTGAAGTTTCCTCGCTCTCACAATGTGTGAAGCAATTATTGATTTGATTTTTCCTTTCCTAGGCCGCCACGGTCAGTACCACCGCGTGGTAGAAACATATTATTTTCTAGGCCCCCACGGTTTGTCACAAGCAGGTGGATTGTTGGAAAAACATCAAGCCATGACTCACGGCACTAGGAAAGCTAAAGAAACCTGGAGAAACAAACAAGTACAAGATCAAGAAGCTGTAATAGTTTGAGCACTGCTCAACAAGGTGAGGGGTCAACTCTAACTAAACGTTTGCACCCCCCACACACGTCCTCCTCACTAATCTTGTGTCTTATTGTCTCCTTGTCTTTGTTCTTCCTCGGCCTTTTCTTGTGTCTTCTTCGCGTGCCTTGCGCCCCCTTGGAGGCACCTTCCTTGTGCTCCACGGCAATGTGGCGGCCTCCAAAAATTCTCAAAGTTGCGCCTTTCTCCTTTTTCTTTTTCTCTCAAGCCGTGAGAGTCTCAGATATTGGGAAAGGGCACTGCCCCAATTTTTGGTTGAAGGTTCTTTTAAGGAGCCTTGAAAATAGGGAAGATTTTGTGGTTTTCAGGCGATGGGAACACCCCATCCCGTCTCACAACAATCCTCCTAACCTTTTGGACATGAGGAGCCACTGGAGGGAAGAGGCTCCACGAAGTAAGGCTCTTTTTGAGCTCTCCAACGCACTTTACAACACTTCAATCCGCAAAATGTAGATGCCGTAGTCCCTTCTAGTATTTTTACTACTGCTTTTAGTTGTCGGTGGCATTTTTTATATGACGCAACCGCCAATTCCATCAAACCCTGGGTCGCAAGGGTCGTCTGGTTCTCTGAACCACTGTAACGGGCCCGAACCTCCAGCGTTTTCTCTGAAGTCATCGTCGAAGTTCGTAGAATGACATTCTTAGTCCGTGTTAGGGGGTTTAACCCCTTGGTAGGCAAAGGGGCAATCGTCATCAACAACCCTGAGCAAGGAGTCTCAAATATTTAGAGTCTCCGATGACCCATTTCCGTTTTCAACCTTACCCCTGGTTTTGGGACCCAAACTAGGAGTTTTACGTCAAACTCATGCGTTTGCACAAGTTATTCCATTGTTTTATGTCGAAGTTCGTTGCAAAGGAACTTTGATTTACGTTTTTGCTGTTTTGGCACGAAATCGTTGCGTACAAGGCACGCTGGCGATTTTGCCCCGGGGCTCTCTCGTCTCTCGTCCCTCGTCCCCCTCCCTCTTCCTCGTTTGCTTGCTTGCAAGGAGGGCGTGCGGGGGCGAGGCCACGAGGCCACAAGGCCTCATCCTTGAGGCCATTCAGCTCCTTAGTCACCAATCCTGCTAAGGCCGTGATCGGCGGCTGGCGGCTGGCCGGCTGGTTGCAGGCAAGTCACTTGGCCGGCCGCCGGCAGTCCAGCCGATCGGCAATGAGATGGCCGACGGCCAGCAAAGTGCTGGCCGTCATCAAGCCCTTGCTGACGTGAGGGGTGGTGCGCAACCACCCCTCACTTCAGCGAGGTGGGAGGGTCAAACCGGCCCTCCCGCTGCAGAAACTGTTACTTTATAGTGTGCCAAGGGAGAGAATATCAAGCTAGCTGGAGACCAAACTTTTGTTTATAAGAGTAATAGGTTCATTTAAGCACCTCATGGGATATGCCTAGGAAGCTGCACCAGGCTCTAAGCATGAATGCACTAATTCACACATTCTTACGGACTTTATGTAGGTAGAATCTGGAGATAACGGTATCAATGGTGGGGGTATGTATTTTGGGGGGTCTAAATGGTACCAATGGATGCTGACCGGATGTGGCATGTTGCACTCCTCACCACCACATAAAAGGTCATCTGTTTCTAGCCTTATAAAAATCCGCCAATGTATGGTGAATCTAACATCTCATATAACTTGGACCTACTAGTTGCTCGCTTGAGTTACCTTCAAGCCATTTCTGTCTTCAAATGACCTAAAGAAAAACATTGTTCAAACTTTGAACAATTGGATTGAAAGGGAACAAATGTAGAAACTTCCTCACACAAATTTGACAATCATGCAGTACAGTTGAATCTTTGCTAAGTCTACATAGATTTTATGTAGGGACTACATTGGAAACTATATTTTTCAAATGAAAATTCCTCACTTACCACTTTGATCTGAAGATAGAAATGATATTCTTTTTCCTGAACAGAGTGAAGAATGTTTTTTTAATATAAATCCACTCTCCCATGATTGTACCAAAGGCATAAACAACATTACAATGGAAACATCTTCCATTAGTCATGTCAAATTCTTGATTGCCAACTTCATTGTCGTAAAAATGATTTTCAAGTAGAAATGAATGAGAGCCAAGATTTGGCAATTGTTCCAACTTCATTTACATAGCAATTTTGTTGCCACTTGAACTCCACTAGAACAGCAATATCTACGAGATAACAGAAAAGTGTTGTTTTGTGGAAGACTTCATGTGCTTTGGATGTGGCTTCACTGGTCCTGTGCATTCACGGTTGTGTTTTGGGAATTTTCTCAGTCAAAGCATGATCTTTATGATTGCCTTGCACTATGCTTGTGAGAGATGAAGAGAATATAGGGACAATTATTTTTTCAAAGAGAATAACAAAATTCTGCATTTGTTTTTGGGCACGGACATGATATGGTGCTGCTTTAAAGATTTAAAATGCACCAAACTACATCTCATTCAGTGAAGAGTAGCTCTTGTTATCTATGTCAAAGCGCAAACTCACCAATCTAACTGCTCAATTATTAAGGTGCATGATGCTTCCCCGTTGAGGGGCCTTCGTACATCAGCGACCCAGGTGACCCTTAACATAGTTGCGGTGCCCTTGTGCTTTTGGGGTGCATTTTTATTAGTTAATCATCAAATTCTTATAGGGATTGACAATGTTTGAAAGCTGTAGTGAAAAATTGGACAAAGCTCTTGAATTACAAATTGTACTATTAAGTAGTAGACTCTGAACCGGGGAACCCAAATAAGAACGTATAACTTTGATTTCATTAGATCATATCCATTGGAGTCATCCGGTGGAAAAATCCACCGGATGTACCTTATCACTCAGATCAGACGGATGTTTCCCGAAATGTTAGCCAAAGTCCCCGAGTCGTGTGGCACAACCGTAAGTTACTTGTTACTTGACTGATTCTAGTGATTCAGGTTGCTTCGGATTCAAAAGCTTGTCAACTTTTAGAAACATCATTGGAATTTGCTTTTCGAGCACAATAGAGGGACGAAAAGTGAAGTATGAGGTTTTCTCTTTGTGTAACGGGCATACAAAGGGATGTAATACAACTATCTCTCCCTTGCACCTCATGCCCGCAGCTCTTGCTTTCTCTCACTCATCTTCTCATGTGTCCTCAAGCCCTTTAGAGCTAGTCATCCCAAGTTTGGTTACGCTCATAAAGTTCCCATCCAAGGGTTGCGCTTTGGTAGAGCAATCGGCCAGCATTTGGTGCATGCTGTAGTGTCACTACACCAACAGTCCCTCCTCCACCATGTCCCGTGTGTAATGGAAACGCACGTCGATGTGCTTCTTCCTCTTCATCTATGGTGGGTTGTTGTCTCTATGATAGCACCACCATTAGCTATTTTTGTGGTACTTCAAGCTCTCGAGCAGCCTGCAAAGCCTCTTTTCCTTGTTTACTGCTTCAACCAACACACTCTTCTCCGAATCAAATGTGGAGGTGTCAACATAATCCCACCAATTCCGCACCATGAGAATGCTACACCAGCAAGGAATGGCACGTATCTGGATGTAGAATTCCCCTCCCCCACATGGCAAGCATCATCTACATTAATGTAACAAACCGATCGTAAGGGGTTGGACCACCCTTTACGTTGAACCTCATACATACGTGACGTGTTGCCCACAAACATTGTTGCCATCCTACCTTATATTACAACCCAAATTGAGGGTTGATGCGGCAACATATTTCAATCATGACCATGATGGTGGTCATCAAAAAAGGATTACACAGACGTCTAATACTGGAAAAGACAACTTTATAAACACTTAGAGATGTCCACGAGAGATTTCGGTCATGATTGATTGCTATAACAAAGAAAGGTGGGAACATATTGTAGTTAACAATTTAATAGATCTAAATGAAACATCTTTCTAGATGAATCCTCATGGATTCAATAAATGTTGATCATGTGAATTATTTGAATATGAAGACTGTCTTCATGCATTCTTTTGTTCGAAATTTCACACTAGTGGGCATTAATTGTTTTGTGTCAAGAAATAAAACATCATTTTAAACCATTCCCATCGACATAATAATATAGAAAAAACTTTTATATAATCTGGGACTTTTGACAAAGCAGTTTTTTGTTTACAAATATAATAACATAAAACCTCGTATACAAAGCGTCACATTTGAGCCTCAACAAAGAATCACTAATTAATTGGTGATAAAATCTACTAACTTAATATATTCAACATTTCTTTATTTTATTTTCCTCATATGTTGTTATGTGGGACGCTTTGTACACGTTCCTCAATTTTATACCTCCATATGGCAATTGAGTGTTTCATCATCAAACAACACATTGAAGACTTTTATGATAGTAAAAAATGAATTAATTTCGTCAAAATGGTTGTTCATAGGACAACCTAACCTTCTACATCATAGAGATATACTTGATCGATTTTTAGCAAACACATCTTATAGACCTCACTTCTTATTCTATATCAGAAAGCCCTTCTTTAGATGCTTGTACTTATACAATCATCCATGTCAACAACGTGTGTTGGCAGAATTCTTGCCATTGGCTGCCATTGTGGCCAAGATAAGAAGAAGGTACCACCACGTGCTTGATTATGGATAAATTTGGATGGATAAATGCAAAATGTTTCTCATCTGGTCGCATTTGAAACAGTATGACAAGTTATGTCCTATATGGTTCAACACTCACATCCGTTGCAATTTTGCAAAGGATCTTAGAAATCGTTGCCAAACAAATAAAATGATCCACCTTGAAGCTGGCAGGATAATGTATTGTATGAGATAGAAAAACACCAGAACGACCTCTCCTCACAACCTAATCATGCTTTGTGAAATCCATTCATGTTCAGTTTTCCTTTGGTTTCCTTTTTTTCAGAGTTTTGTTGCTCCTGTTGTCAGATAACTTGCGCTTCGCTCATCATACTAGACTACCACGAGGTTATTGTTTTTATAGGCCTTTAAGTTCTAGCTTTATGGGTTAACCCAAAGGGCCATAAGAAATAATCTGGTGTTGCTAGCTGGTGGCTAAACAAAACATAGTGCATTACGGAGCACGCAATGCATCCTCATGGATTGGTTGTGTGAGTCATCTCAAAGCCCACTACTGCAAACTGAGAAGTTTCGCTTGGTCTCAAAATGTAAGGCACACTATTGATGTACTTCAAGAACCAACATCTAGATGGTGATGCAGCCAGTTTATGGGCAACCTTCACTACCCAACACGCCTATGTTCCAGTTTTGCCTGACGCCCATGCTTCATTAGACTCATGTATATTCTTCCAGCCACAACACATTTTCAATACAAAGACTTCTTTTGTAATCGGCGTGATGTTTGTGATTCTGGCCTCTTGCATCTCAGGTTTGCCTAGTGGTTCTCCAAAAATTGCGTATCGTCACAAAGCAAGTTTCCTTAAGTGACATCATGTTCTATTGTTTGCATTTTGGAGTAAGAATGTCAAAAATCTTTAAACCGGAGAATGTGTGGAGGTTTGTTTCGTTCCCCATTGGGGAGGTTAGAAGAAAAGGAATAAAAGTAAGCAGGCAATTTTGTTCATAAGGTAGGAACTTCATGTAAGGACGTATTGGAATTCTCTGAAATGGCATCGCATGTCAAAAGGAGAGGAAAATGACCAAAATGACTTTGTGATACGATGTAAAAGAGATTAATGTGCGATTATACAAGCTCGTTTGTTTTGTTCCATATCATCTGATCCGGTGCTATACATGCAAAACTATACGTTTTCGAGGTCAAAAACCAGATGAACATTGCACCACTGTAGCAGAGGTATGGTTTATAAAGGGCTTTTTATACACAGCACATCTAGTGTACTAGGTATGGACTATAGGGAAATTTCCATGAAGTTGCCTAGAAGGCTATTCATATTCCATTCACTTGGAAAGCTATGCATCTGATACTTATGCCTTGTTAAAACTAGTTCAATTATTTAGCTAGGAAAAAACATGTAATATGATATTGCAGTGTTGATGTATAGTAGACGTATTTATGTCTTCATGCTTTCTGATTGGTTATCTCTGTAAATTGGGTATTTACTTTCTGTATTGCCGAATACAAAAGTAAACAACCTTTGAAACAAGCATACATTTGCCATTGCTGCAGAATCCATCGTCGATGACACCCCCCCCGAAGTGGCCAGTGTATTAGGGTGGTGTAGCTGGGGAGTGTATTGGACAACCGATACTTGAATACACTAAGTGTACAATACACTTAGTGTATTTTTTACGTTTTCATCAGATACACTTACCATAGACATTCCCCCAATACACTTTACCCTTTGGGGGGGGGGACAACATAGGAGTTGGAGATCCCCCCCCCCAAAAAGGGTGAAGTGTATTGAGGGAGTGTACATGGTAAGTGTATCTGAGGGACAAGTGAAAAATACACTAAGTGCATTCGGAGTAGACATCTGAAAACACTCGTCGACCGTCGATCAATGACGATCGACAATGGACGACTTACGACACGGTTCTCTTTACAAAGATGACGATCGACGATCGACGACCGTCGACGACTCGATGACATAAATATGTGTCGCAGCCATAATACACATTTGTAGCCACATAGTCGGGACCCCATCCCCCCCCCCCC